>ML792992.1:404908-416014 GCA_009831015.1 Picea engelmannii
GTCTACGAAGCAGGAGGCAACGCAAACTCTCCATATGTTTGGAAGAGTAACCAAACGATGGAGGACACAACTCAATATAGCGAGCAAAGCTTCCTAAGGTCGTACTACATCCCAAAGTTTGATGAATCAAACGGACAGATGTGATTTATCCAAGGGCAACTCATAATGCTGCCAATAAAGAAAATACTTTTCCCATCCTCTTTTTGGGGTATATTTGATTTTTTTTGTTCTTTTTGAATATTTTTAAAAAAGAATAAAGGAATATTACGTTACAGTGGAGGAACGAGCATAGAAAACATACAAGCTCAAGGCACAAGGACAAGACTGATGTTCTAGGAAATGATACTCGGGAAAATTCCTCCAGTGGCCAAAGGTGTTAAGACGCAAAAGCAAACTGTTACTAGGTTTATGGGTAAAGGATGCAAGTGCGGTTGATAGAACACACAATGGTAACGTCCTTCGATGTAAGTTTAACGAGCCCAGAGAAGGAAAGCTCGGTGATTTTTCATGTTTAGAGAGTCTGAAAAAAGAATAAAAGGAAACTCCATTGGGGTACCTTTTTCGTCAATAGTCTAGTTGGTTCGAAAAAGGGGTAAACTAGCACCGACTAGACTTCAATTCAAAACCATTTTAACGAGTGTGACAAGGACAAGATCACTCGGCTATTTTTTCAACTTTAAGGAGTCTGAAAAAAGCTTAACTATGGACTCCATCAGGAATGTTCTTCTGGACTGTTTAACGAGTGTGAAAGAATAAGGTCACTCGGCAATATTTTCAATTTTAGGGAGTCTGAAAAGAGCTTAACTATGGACTTCGGGGGGGTTTCTTTTTCGTAAATTTAGTCCCTCAGGCCCGAAAAAGGAATAAAATTATACCTGAGGATACTCTTCTAAAGAATTGGAATTCGATAGAGTATTCCTTTGTTCGTACAGTTGACTGTCCGGACCGAAAAAGGGGTAAACTACCGCCGGACAGACGTGACTTCAAATTTTAGTTTAACGAGCGTTGAAGGGTCACAAGATCGCTCGGCAATCTTTTCATGTTTAGAGGGTCTGAAAAGGGCTTAAAAGGAGACCCGTTATGTTTTGGGAGTCCGGAGGGTAAGACAAAGAGTGAAAAAGAACCATGCAAATGAGGCTCAAACTCATGTTCAGGAAAGACTATACGGACTCCCGAGCCTACTATGTTGTCAGAAACGGCATGGACACCATAATGCAACCAGGAACTACCTAGGGAATCCATGTTTTTGTAAGCTCTACCACCCAGTTGTGACACTTCTAGAGAAGATATGACGGTTCTGTGGCACAACCAAATGGGATCGATCCTATATCGTAAAAACAAAAGGCAACGAGATGCAACAGTGGGGATAAAATCCTACCCTATATGCTCAGGTTGATCTTTGAATTTTTTTTTTTTATGGACCATCCTTATGTGTATTTTTTTTATTTTCTGAAACTCAATGAAAAATGTCCCAATACCTGATCAAATCCCTCCCATATAACTTCGGAACCACGCAAAATGGTTTTTGGTATAAAGAAACTGATAAAAGGGGCCAAAAGGGTGACCAAAAGAGGCCAAAAAGTCTATAAATAGAAGTTGCCAGCTCATTATCACCATTGCTGATTTGGAAATTGACTCTGGAGCCAAAAGACCCCCTTTGCCAGAGATTGTGATTTCGGGAGCTACAGTGGACCAAACGGACTTCTGCTTGAACCAAGTAAGTACAAACTCCCCTATCATGCATTTCAATACTTTAATTGATGTTTTTGAGTGTGTTTTGGGGGTGGCTGTCGCCCTCCAAGGGGTCGGCCTTAGTAACCCGTGGGCTGTCCAGAGACAGCCCGTGGGTACCTACGCGCAAAGTCAAAACTACGCGCGGGTACCCGCGACTGTCGCCTCTACAGCCCGCGGGTTACCCCCCGTGCAATGAAAAATGTGTTTTGCAAGATCTAATCTCTCCTTTTTGACTTGTGATTTTGTAGGATGTATGTGCATTGGATAGAGAGGGAGCATGAGGCTGCCAATGAGGCAGTGGCTGCAAATCCAAATGTGATGGTCGTGCTGTCACAGTGTGGTTTGGTGAAGTTTTTCCTATGTCCATTCATGCGCGCTCAATCCAGGTTGTTGAATGCCTTGGTTGACTACTGGAACCCATATGCAGAGGCATTTATGATAGAGGGAAAATCCTTGGTGCCCACCACCGAGGACATCTATTTTTTTATGGGCCTTTCGAGGAGAGGGGAACCCGTTAACTTGAAGACCTTTCCTGCGGGGCCGAGCAAAGTCTCGGAGTTGATAGCAGAGTACTGCGAGGCTGGGACCGATCCGAGACCGTGCTCGGTGCCCATTGGTAGGATCACCAGCCTCACCCTGCAGACGATTTTATCGCTCATTGGGCGAATTACCAGCTTCGCCTCCGTACATTAGGCGTCGCGCGCACAGATGAACTATGCCATTCAGTGCATGAATGCACAAATTTTTCACTGGAGTACCACACTGTTAGAGAGTATGAAGAGGCAACTGACTGAGTGCCAACAGCGGACACACAGGAAATTTGGGTTTGGGACCATCCTGTGTTCATTCTTTTTTGAGAGAGTTCCATGCTTCAGTCCTTAGTTGACGGTACGAGGACATCTGGCGACCTTCCCTGCGGTATGTAGATGGGCAGCATTACTGCCGCGACAGGGTGGTGGAAGGACCATAGAGGCCTTCAACGGTGACTTTTTCACTTGGTTGTCATGGAAGATCCCTGCTATCGAGGACTACCCATACGCGGGGATCGACTTCTCCAGAGATCCAGCTATACCAGTGCCTCCTGGTGAGGAGCGAGGGGAGATGGGTAAGTCTCCTCCTGTACTGTTTTTTTTTTGTTTGCATATGAAATTTTTATGTCTTTTTTAGATATATATCATGTTTTTTGGATAACTTAGTTTTTGATGGGTGAGCCTTGTGTTGCATGCAGATGTGGGACCCGTGCAGCCTACCAATTTTGCACGGAACAGGCGCCGCCCACGGCCAGAGGCCGCAGCTGCCGCCGCCAGGGGAGCAGCAGTAGCAGGGAACCCTCCAGCAGGAGAGGCTGAGAGGGCTCTTGGGTTGATAGAGCGAAACTTCACTGAGCTCACCCGCATAGTTCCTATGATAGAGATAGAGGACTTTCCACCCTCCATGCAGAGTCATATGGTGGGGTTACCTCGTACTTGGGTCCGATTGTTTCGGCGGTTGGTTCGGGCTGTATATGACTATAACAGGGCCCATAAGCCCTGAACAGCTTTTGTAGACTTTTATGTGCCTCGAGCACTGATATGTATTATATTTTTTGAGGGCATAAGCCCCAGTGACTCGTTATGGTTCCCATTTTTTGAGGTGCTTGCGCCCATCTATGTACTCTGAGATTTTTATGATGTATATATATGGTTTTTATTTCTTTTTTGTGTCTTTACGGATTATGTGTACAAAATGTATTTACATGTGTATGATCATGATCTTCTTTATGTGTGGGCAAGATTCCAATCTAAAATATGATTAGCTAGAGTATCCGTGATTTGATTTAGACTCCTAGGAACATGAAAATATGTAATATAATGAAAGTTGTGTTCCAAGAGACGTACCCTAAGGAATCGTCGGTGTAAAGTAGGATCGTGCACACGGTATATTCTGTTTAGCTGCGACACAACCAGTTGAGCATCTAGATAGACTCGGAGACGAGAGATACCCAATGACAAAGCGTCACGAAGCAACTCAATAACTGCGCTATACTCAGCAACATTGTTTGTGGTGTCACCTAAGCATATGCCTCTGAAAGATAACAACTGACCCTGTGGTGCAAATATTACCCAAGCTGCGGAGGCAAGCCTCCGCGTGTGTCGACTAGCACCGTTCGCATACCCAATGAACACCTCAGACTCACTTGACATCTGCCATAGTGACGAAAGATAACATTAATGACACGTCCATGACACATTTTTCAAAAGAAAGGAAAGAAATTAATAGCACAAAGACTATACATATGTTACAAAAGGTTACCCACAGTGACCCTATGAGTAGTACTTCTTGAGGTAGAGCCCATTTCTAGGCTCCGCCAAAGAATTCCCTTCACGATAAGCGCCCTTTTTTAACACCTCCTTAACAATGAAGGGTCTGAACCACATGGGTTTAAACTTTCCTGCCCCCAGGGGGTCCTTATCTTGGTCATAAACCAGGACAAGGTCGCCCTCAGAGAAAACCCAAGGACGAACAGACCTATCATATTGACACTTAACCTTATGTTTATGAGCCTCGTTGGCCAGTGCCGCATCACAACGCTGTTCATCAAGCTGCTCTAGGTGTACTAACCGTTCTTCAAGCGGAGAAGTGTCTGGCAATAACTGTACTGCCAACTTTAGAGATGGAATTTGACATTCGATGGGCAAGACTGCCTCCAGCCCGTAAATGAGTTGTAGTCTTAACTGATGTTCGGTAAGCCCATAATGCCGAGTATAACATCAAATGCCAGTTTGACTTGGCTGAGTTGATGGTTCACTGTAGCATTGTCTTAAGCGTTTTGTTAACAGCTTCCACTTGCCCATTGGCTTGGGGATAGTAAGGTGACGAGTGTTCTTGTCGTAACCCAAGCTTTGACATTAACTCGGTCATCATTTGATTCTGAAAGTGACTTCCATGGTCAATGACAATCTCTCTCGGGACTCCGAACCGTGCTATGATCTGGTTAAATAAGAAGAGAGCTGCAGTCTCTCCATCATCCTTGAACGTCAGCATAGCTTCGACCCACTTAGTGAAGTAGTCGACAACTACAATGATATAGCGGTGCCCCCTTGCAGATGGGGGGTTGCATGTAGTGTAATCAATCCCCCACTTGGTGAAGGGACCAACGGTGATAACAGGAAACATCGGAGCTGGATGTGCCCTCATATTCCGTGAGAAGATTTGGCACGGATGGCACTTCTTGACCGACTCAATACAATCTTTGATAAGCGTGAGCCAGAAGTAACCTGCTCGTAAGATTTTTTGGGCTGTTGCCAACCTGGACAAGTGACCGCCACAAGCTCCTGTATGAAAATCGTTGAGCACTATGATGGCCTCCTCATGAGTGAGACATCGACGCAAGACACAATCTACACCTCTCTGATACAAAGTATCATTGAGTATAAGATAGTTCTTGGCCTGATGGCGTATCCGCTGATGCTCATCACGAGAAGAAGAGGTAGGATACTTCAAAGTCTGGAGATAAATCAGTATATCTACGTACCAGGGGTCTGATGATTCGATCAAAAACATATCCCCCCGGATAGGCGATTCTTCAGGCACAACGTCACCTGACGCAACCGGAAGTTCCAAAATAAGTTCTGCAAAGACCAACGACTTTTTGGATTTTGCTGAGACAAAGTCTAAGTCAAATTCTTGGAGGATGACCATCCATCTACTGATTTTTCCGCCGATAACTCGTCGTGTCAACATGTACTGAAATGGATTCACGACGGCAACGACAATGGTCTTACGAAACAGATAATAGTGATGGAACCGTTGAACAGCATGTACTGCTGCCAACGCAAGTTTTTCGAGATGTGTATAGTTAAGTTCCGGTCCTACGAGGCCTCGGCTCAGGTAATAGATCACGTACTCAGAAAATGAATCATCTTCCTGAACTAAAACCATGCCTATGGTTGACTCTGCGGCAGCCAGATATAATAGGAAATCCTTGTTATAATTTGGTGGTCGTAGCAGAGGTGCGGTTGTAAGGGCGTGTTTCAATGCGTCGAAAGAGCACTGCGTGGCTTCGTCCCAGCGAAAAGGAACATCTTTCTTCAGTAAACGCATGAAGCCCTTGGTAATTTCGGCATAGTTGGCGATGAAGATTCGTAAGAAGTTCTCCTTACCTTGAAGACTTTGAATTTGTAAAATTGTGCGTGGGGGGGGCAACTGGATTATCACCTCCACCTTGAGAGGATCGACCATGGTCCCTGTGGTTGACACTATGAAACCAACAAACGTCCTGACGTGATGCAAAAGCTGTATTTGTTGGGATTCAAGCGAATCTGAAAGTAGCGACAGCGTTCGAAGATTAGTCTAAGGTGTGTTGGATGATCATTTCGCTTGCGAGAGCGTGATGCTAAATCATCTAGATAGGCCTCGACTATATGTTTGAGGTCGTGAAACACAAAATACATGGCCCGCTGGAAAGTGGCTCCAGCGTTCTTGAGACCAAAAGGCATTTTTCGATAGGTGAATGTACCCCATGGACAAATGAATGTCATTTTGTGTTGGTCCTCAGGTTTGATTTGGATTTGGTTATAACCTGAGAAACCATCCATGAATGAAAAGGCTTCGCAACCGGCGCACTCATCAATGATCTGGTCGATGAATGGGGTTGGGTAATTATCTTTTGGACATGCCTTGTTCAAATCACGGAAATCTGTACAAACACGAATTGTGCCTTGTTTTTTATCGACCGGCACGGGGTTGGACACCCATTGAGTCAAGTGAATAGGGTATATGAACCCTGCCTTAAGAAATTTCTCAACCTCTATCTTAATGGTTGCTGCTTTCCTAGGATTTACTGGACGAAGTTTCTGTCGAACAAGCTTAGCATCAGGATACGTAGTGATTTCGTGTTCAACTATTTTTGGATCAATGCCTGGCATTTCCTCGTAAGACCAAGAAAAAACATCGTGGAATTCCTTAAAAAGATCAGTGTAAATCTGAATCTCTTCGGGGGAGCAATCCGCTCCGACGAAGACATTTTCCATGATGCCATGGTTTCAGGAGATATTGATAGGTATCATTTCAGCGATAGTCGCCATATTGCCCTCAGCATAAATATCATGTGTTGCTAAGAGGTTAATGGGACAAGGTTGATCTCCTGTCATGGTGATAGTGAATTCTCCTGCCTCAATTCGGTGTAATGCTGGGAGGAAATATGATCTGTGATGAAGATCTTCCCAGGGTTTGTCCGGACCAGTCATTGCTTCAATTATAGCTTCATCAGAAGGCAAGACTAAATCTAACGAATCGATATCAGTAAGAGAACCCTGAGCCCAGATAGGCTCGAGGAGTGGATCCACCTCTTGTGTGGGAATCGGATCAGGAGTAGCTGAAGTTTGCTGGACCAAAGAGTACGCTACTTCAGCGACCGACAAGGGCGTATACATGCCCGCATGCCCTGTCGCATCCATCGTGCCTGATGGGAAAGGAAGAATCCACGGATCTTGAAAGTAAGTTGTGCGGAACGATGAAACATGGAAAATCTCAGCCTTGTGGTGGTTTGATATAAACTTGACATCGCCTTGAGGAGGTGGGTAGTCGAAGGTACCCATCAAAGATGGGCACAAACCAACTACTACATTGATGACACCGGCTTGAGGATTATCTACCATGGGAACCGTGGATGCCCCCAAAGCTGGGTCAGGTCGAGAGAAGGAAAACTGATCAATAGTCACTATCCGGCCTTCATGTGGAAACAATAAGACTCGGAAAACTCTAGCGACCACCACTTGCATTGCATAAGTCCAACTACGACCTAACAATAGATTGTAGTCAATGGGGGCATCAACTACCTCTACTTCGACAAACACGGTCTTTCCTCCTAACTGTACAGGGAAAGAAGGAATGATGCCATGCGGTCGGAAAGAAGGACCATCGAACGCAGTGAGGAGAGTAGGTGACAGAGACAACTCGGGTTGACCAATGGCTTTCCAGCATGCTAACGACATAACGCAAGTCGAAGCGCCCTCATCTACCACCATGCGGAAGATATTCCGTGTAAAAGTTTCCGTGGGATGAGCCAATCTAAAACGTGACATGGTAAGGCAAACGAGGTTTTAAGTCAGTCGTATCTAATATGATAGTTCCAGGGTTACAAGTCTCAGTAGAGCCTAAAGCAGTCAACAAGGCTTTCCTCTGAGCAGGGCAACTTTGGAGGACCTCCAAAGCAGACATAGCACAAGGGGTTTGAGATAAATCTTCCACCACAGAGTAGTTCTGGGCGGCCCTTACGTTTGGATTATGAGAAGCACTTTTGAACGCACCTTTTGGAATGCGCGTCATTGTTTCACCCAATGTCTTCTCAATCTGTAGAGGAAGAGATGGGATCTCGGCTTCTTTGCCCTTCTCAGGAGCACTTGGTTTGCTATAATCGTGAGCTCTAGTTGTTATGAAAGCATCACTTTTCACCATATATACATTCGCAGAAGATGAATTGTTTGGGGGAGGGCAGTTTTCATGGCTGCCCCCCTCAGTACTTGCAGAGGCTTGAGTTAAATTTTGCCCATGCTGAAAGGGATTAGTCAACACAGCTTGATGTTGTTGTGTGACAAACTTCTGGGCCTCCGCAATTCGAGGGCATAGATGGGTTGGGTGGTCTTCTGCACATAAGTTACATGGATACCTCACCTTCCTCTTTTCCATGGTGCCCTCTCCAGCATTATCATTTGGTTTTTTATCCCCCTTACTCTTCTTGTGTTGTTTTTTCTTCCCCTCGGGCTGTTGGTTGGCCTTTGGGTTAGTCGTTTGTACGGAGTGTACTTCTGACTTTTGAGTAGGAGGAGAAGCCAAAGCAGTAGTCTGGTTGGCCGCTGAGTGTTGTATAGATAACTGCTGCAATTGTTTTGTCAATTGCTTAGCGGGCTTGGTTTGTGCCGAACCAACTATACCATCGGCATGTGGTCCAGCTCTCTGTCTGGTTTTATCCAGAATCGATCGTGGTGCATCCGGAAGGATGTTGTACAAAAGACTAGACTGAGAATAGATAAGCTCAAACTATTGAGCCCTCATGATGGCATCTTCCTCGGAGAAAACCCCTGAAGTTGCGACGTCTTTGGATAACTGTGGAACTAAAGACTTAAGGAACCACTCAAGCAGGAATGCTAGTGGAACGGGTACCTTGATAAGACTCTTTCGGCGTCGCCACTCTCAAATATGATCCGAGATATGGTCCGCGGTCGTCTGCTCGAAATTGGCTAGCCATTCTGTGCCGGCATCGTATCTCACAGGTAACTGGAAATGGTTAAGGAAGGCCATCGCCAGTTCGCCAAAAGAAGAATATCGTGAACAATCAAGCTCTATGTACCATTTCGCGACACTCCCAATAAGAGTGAGTTGAAACAATTGCAACTAGACGGAGTCATCTTTTAGTGAGTTAGATGAACACCATAAGTGGAAAGTAGTCACGTGATCACCTAAATCTTCGTTAGGCTTGGCCTCGAACTTTGGTATGTCCGAAGGCAACTTCGTCGGCATAGGAGGCCAACGCGGATCGTGACAGATAGGATCATTTAACAACCGTGTCAAATCTGGCAAGTGTAACATCGCCAAGAATGGTAGTTTAGGTTGCTACTGATAGCTAGGATAAAAGGGCCCTGGAGTTTGACTGGCACCAGGTTGCCAGGAAAAGTTTGGCTGCTGGCCCGGGTTTTGGTAGAAACCGTGGCCCTGACCAGCGTAAGGGTTCTACATTTGAGGAGACATCATTGGTTGATTCCCCATGAAGGACATAGGATGTTGGGCATTCATTGTGTTTGATGGACTTTGGGACAGATTACCCCATGCCGGTCCGGATGGAAGAGGCATAGAATTCTGTCCGGGGTTCCAATGGTTGTGGAAAGAGTTACCCCAGAACGACATTCCAGAGGATGGAACGGATCCTTGTGATGAGTTCCAAGGTCCTGCTATATGTGCCCCCAGCGTAGGAATAGTACCATGTGTCGGCGTGAACTGTCCAAAAATAGGTGTGCCCCCAGATGGGAAGGCAGTGGATGTGAAAGTGTTATTACCAAACGTCTCGTTCCAAATAAACGGTGATGAACCTTCCGGCTGAATTTACGCAGGTGTTCCTTGACTCCCGGCTCCAAAATAACTTGTGTGTACAGGCTGCTCGGCGGACTGCGGATGCGATCCACCAAGCGAAGGGGACGAAGGAGGAATATGACCTTCAGCGTAAGGAAAAGCATTGAAAGGGACAGGAATGCCCCCAAGTTGACCTTGCAGAGGAGCGTTAGAGCTCCCTGCCCCCAGACCCAAAGTCTGGAAAGTGGATGAAGTGAGTGCAGGAATAGTATCTGAACTAGGCATACAGTATGAAAACGGAGCGCCTGTCGCACTAGGTGTGTAAAGAGGTGTGGTCGCCGCGATAGATGGGGTCGGTCCACTGTGCGACGAAGTTGCAGCCGAGACCGTGGTGGCTCGGACCGCCGACAAAGGCAAGTTAGGAGAAGCTTCTCCTGTGGTAGCAACAGTGATAGGAATGGAAGAATTCCCAGAGGAAGTGATTTGTTCCATAACTGGGTTAGGCACTGACAGGCTTTCGTAAAATTGAATTGGCACAATAATGTCCGGCCAAGTATCAGTGTTTTGGGTTTCAATCACGCCAAGATTAGCGGTTGATTCCTCCAGGGGTTTTTCGGGCTCGAAAGCCTCGGTTCCTTCAAAAGACCCTTGATGGTCTAGCTTCCACCTCAATGGTGGCGGGGGTGGCTACAGTATAACCGGCGGCAGGCCCAGAAGCCTTCATGACCGGTGGAGCTCTGAATCCTCCACTGTGTGAGAATATTCATGACACGCTAAGGTATTCTACACAAACAAACAGTAACACTCACTAAAAGAAAGCCCCTAGCAGATAAATCAAGCAAGCACTAAACTAGTTGGAAGAACAGTTACAACAACCAACACTAGAACAACTTACCGGTGCAAGTGCAACTCGAATACGGAAGCACCCTCCAGGTATACTCTGCAAAGCGTTGGTCCAATGTCCATCCTAGGTACCGCGGTATACCCCCGCAGTCACCTGTGTATGTCCCTAGAAAGATTGGCAACTAGTTTGCCAGCACGTGAACAGTCATCAGGCGGGTACAGTCGATAGTCGGGTAAACCACAATGAGCAGGGTATCAAGCCTGAAACCTGTCAAGGGTATCGAGAGAAAATGGTCTGGAAGACAACTGAGGACCTCGAACGGATTCGAGACCCACGAAGCCCCGTGGAAAATGAAAACGACGGAATCCCTTAACAAATCCTCTATATGTGTTCTCCACAACGCTCGGTCCAGCTTTGGAGGGGTTATCTCCGCTACCTTTCCTTATGCGACCTCATGTTTAGCCCCTGTGTTAGAGGGGGGT
>ML792993.1:31159-49276 GCA_009831015.1 Picea engelmannii
TTCAATTTGGAGATAAGTCAATCCATCTGATTTTCAAAGTTACAAGCCACTTATATTGAAGAGCCATATTTATATTGTCGGCGTCTTTGCTTTGCTATGCTCTCGTCACTTCCAAGTGAACAAGCACGTTTCACTTCCATTTTCATGAGTGAATAAGCATGTTTCACTTAAAAGATTAATTTTGTAATGTAAATTTATTTATTGTTTTTTATAAAATAATCTTTTATATATATATATATATATATATATATATATATATATATATATATATTCTAATTTTTACTGTAAAATAGCATCTGGTTTTACCTTATTCTAATCAAAGTCAAAGTCACTATTCGAATTCAATGACATATCATGTACTTCAATGACATGCTTTTTTAATCTAAGTCTTATGTGTGTTTTAAATTCTTCCAGATGAGAATCATTTAATCCAGAAGAATTTTGATAAGATCTATCTTAGCATAGGTACATGCATGTGTGCATAAACTCACTATAACTCTCTGAAGATAATGCAAGAAATGTAATGCAAAATTAGGAAGATGAACCCAAACGACATTCTAGTAATTGATATGAAATTACAATAAAATTTAGGAAACTAAAAAATTATAAAAAGTCCCATACTCCCCTGTAACCATGGATCCTTCTTAAACAATTACATTTCTTTTTATTGAAATTTCTTTCCATATTAATATATTTCTTTTTTATTATTATTAATAGTTAATCTCTCTATATATAATATTTTTAATAAAACTTAAAATTAGTATATCTTCAAAAAGTTAATGATGACATAATGCTTTACTTATAATATTTTTTTTTTTAAATTCAAAATGCAAACATTATATGCTATGTGAATTTCTAATAAATTTATGTGAAAACATTATATACAAAGTAAAATTTTATTAATTACTTATATAAAAAAAATGATAAATAGTGATCAAAATATTGATATAGAATTATAATAAAAAAACACACTAACTATCAAATTCATTTTGTAAAATAAAAATAAAAATATTACAAATTACATTTAAACTAAATTAAATTGGTGACACACTGAACTACAGCACACATTAACATCTAGTTGTTTGGTTAATCTTGTAATATAAATTACTACAACACAACCTATTGACCTTTTTCTTATTAAGGGCAACCAATTATGACTCCACTCCGGGAAGAACTTGGTTATCTTCTCGATTTGGACCAAATATAAATGGATTCGAACAACATATGGCAAAGCCCTTGCGATTTGAAGAAAAAAATTCATTTATTGGTAAAATGAAACACTTTTAAGTTTGGTTCACCTATTATTGTATAGCGATAACTTGATAGATAGGTGAACTTCCTTTTCTTCTTCAAATACTAAATATACCAACTTTGTTAGAATTACTTCATTATAATATTTTTATGAATATTGTAATTTCTTATTAAATGTCAACAGAAATATTTTTAGTAAATTAATGTGATCAAATTTCATTAGAATATATATAAATATAAATATGGTTTATAATTTTTTTTTTGAATGTTATGATTTCTTATTAATATGAGTAAATTGTTGAAAATATCTTTAATAAATTAATATGTTAAATTTCATTTGAATACATATAAATGTGATTAATGTTGGAGGCATATAAATTTGAATATGGAATTGAGACATTTTTGAATATGGATTGGATAATCCCAGACATACTTATAATACTTTACCTTTTTCTATCTATATTTAAATTAATATTATAAATGTTAATACTAAACAAGTGGCATTGAGGACATAACCTTGTGTGGTAGGTAAGCTTATATGTCAATTTCTCTACCAATAAATTTTTGAAATAATACTTTCATCTTTACTTAAAAATGTGTGCAAACTCATTGTTATGATTATGGAAATGGATAGATGTATAATGAGTAGTGGTAAACCTGGAGAAAAACCTAATCTACAATGTAAAAAAATGAAATTAAAATAATATATTAACTATAACAAAGAAGTACACACAATAATAAAGGATTTTTTCATTTTCTATTAACAAATTATTGTCTCCCTCATTGTTTCCTTTTCTTTTTATAAAAAATGTACATACATATAAACAACACCACCCTTAAAATAAAGAATTCAATTGGAAACAACTCTATTGCTAAAAATCAACATTAAAATCCAATGATTTCTTTAAACAATACATATACAAATTGAAAGTGTTAATTTAGTACTATAATACACTACCATAACATTGCTTTAAAGTATATTTTTTAAATTAAAAAAAAATGTTTTCATGAGGCACTATAAGATGCTTTTGGGTCATTGTGATTTCCATCATATTAGCATCACATCATACAAATGTTGTGTTATTAATTTTTTTTAGAAATAACTTCTAGAGAAAATTCTGAGTACTTCTCCTCATTTTGTGGATGGTACCCAATGAAAAATAGGTGGTATAGACTTAGTGCACCTAACACCATGAGAATCAAATCAAAAACTTGCACAACATACCAAATTACTAACAACATCTTGGCGATAGTTGCACTAGTTGATTGAGCTAACCCTCAATGATTATAAAAAATAACATGTATCTATAAACACAACCATCAAATTTTAAATTAAATAAGAAAACAAACATGTTTTGAGATTTCTATGGTGAGAACAGTTTTCAAAAAGGTTTTATGAAAATTCCACATTATCTATTTTTGTGTCAATGTTTTTAATCCACAATATGGACTAGTCATTTTGATGATGGATCCAAATATGGATTTTAAACATCTATATAAAAATGGATATTGTGGATCTTCCAAAAAAACATTTAAAAAAAACAAAGATGTTATTTTTTGTGTGTAACTAGTACAATACCACCCTAGTAAAATGTCAACTATGTATACAACATTGCATTAAACACTATCTACACACATAAAGAATGGAATGAATTTGACATCAAAAATAAATTAATTAACCTTTTTTTTTAATAATCACACCCCCCTTTTTTTTTTCTCTTTTTTGAAGTCGAGGAATTATTTCCCTCAATCACCCTATCCCACTACTAGAATATATTTATATCTATCCAGAATGAGATTAAAGTTAATGGATTATTTCTCTTAAGAAATGTTACTATGAGGTTACTTGGGTTAAATGACAAAGAGAATGTTCTAAGGCACCATCCCTATGGGAATCCAACCTGGATTAGTAATGAAAAAATTCCACGAATTAACAATGTTGGACCATAGTTCAACCAACCATTAGTAATTAATGAACTATTGTTAGTTCCCTCCTCATTCTCTTGTAAGACCACAAATTGAATAAAATAAAGAATTGCTAACATATAAAGATGTAATAAAAAGTATGTATGTTAAAACATTTTCAATACCCTTTGAGTCACTCTCATCATATTTGAAGAATATAATAGTAATTCAATTAATTAAAGAATAGTTTCAACTATATACAAGTTCAAAAGTAAATATAATTAATAATTAATTATTGGGGACATGGGTTGAGAAATTTTCATTCTTTCACAACCGTGCTTCATGGCATACTTTATTTCTTTCTTAGTGAGCGGTTTACTATAATTGCTTAAGTGTATACAATAAAAGAAAAAACATATTTAATAATGACATATATTAAGTTAGTATATTAGCATAATAAATGAGATTATATTGATAAGATTACAAAAAACCTTTAATTGAGGACTTCCTGGCTTGACCAAAATAATACATGTATTTTTTTTTGTCTATTCATATATACATAAGAAAGGATAAGATCGGTTAAATCTATCAATGCTTGACAAATGACTACAAAATTAAATCAATAGTACTAAAATGTTACATCAAAAGAAAAAAGTACGTTGTAGGATTGTGAAAGGAGTGTGAAGGCAACTCCTAAATCAATGACAAAATCATATCAAAATAAATAACTACATGCTAAAAAGTCCAACAACTATTAAATTAATAAACTATATTATTCTTTTAAATAAATAACTACATGTTAAAAGCTTCAACAACTATTGAATTAATAAACTATATTGTTCTTTTATATTGGCCATATACTAAAGTTAAACAATTAATAGCAAATGAGTTGTAAACAAATTTTAATTGATAATTCCAATGTATATATTATTTGTTACTAAAGTTAAACAATTAATAGCAAATGAGTTGTAAACAAATTTTAATTGATAATTCCAATGTATATATTATTTGTTACTTTTGTGGTTTTTTTTTGTGTTTTCTAAGGGTTCACTCGTCATGTGATATGATATAGGAAGTAGTGTATTCATTTGATATTATTGTAGTTGTTTTTTATTTTTATTATTGTTATTTTTAACATTTAGTATTGTAGCCGTTGGCAAGTAGTGGAGAGCCTTACAATTAAATGAAGGAGTTTTAATGTGTTTGAATCAATCAACTTTGTTCAAAGTGTTTTTCATATAAATATAATGAGACAAACTAAGAGCAACAATGAGTTCATTTTTGGCTCAAAAGTTTTTCGTCTTATTTTTTTTGAAGATTGTATGTGTTTGTTTATTATGCTAGCCATATCAATTGGTATACGATCATATAGTTGTTGGATATTGACATACACCTATCACAAGGACTACTCGTACTTCAAATCTCTTCAATTTATGGTGATTTTTCTACACCTTTATCGAGGCTTTCTCCCCATTATATCACCACTCTTTGAAATGTTGAGTTGTGGGAGACTTGCTCCTACATTTCTAGAAATTTGATTTAATTTATGAAATCAAATTCAAAGAATTTTTTTTGAAACTCCAAATTTATTGCACTCGATACTCAAATATGTGGTATACTTTGACAAACTAATTCTCAACAGATCTACTACATGGTGCCCATCAAGGATAAACCAACCTTTGACTCCAACATAGAAGTTTCATCACTGTTTGTCCTCCAAATCACTACTGACTTGTTGTAGACATAAATGTAGGCCTTGACCTAACTGAAGGGACTCTCATTGGAAACTCCTAAATCTATGCACTTAGAGACCAATATTACCTTAAACCTAGGTATTCCAATGACATGGATGGTGTGAATGTATTGATTCTTGGATTCAAAGTCTATCCATGTATTTTTAATCCTATCCCAAGATGATAGATGCCAATAAACTGTAATGGCCAACTTTTCATTTAGAAGTGATAGACCTAGAGTGGTGGTGGAATCTTTGTGATCATTCCACCCTCTATGTGGAATTTGGGGAGGCATCTCTGATTCAAAACCTTACAACCTCTTAGATGCAATTTTTCAAGGCAATGTGGCAATGGTTTTACCTACCAAGGTATTATAATTCTTTATGAGAGCATTGAATTCATCTTTACTAGTTCTCATGTCAATCGGTTCAATCTTATATTATTTAATTCACTACGCTCCAAGTACAATTATTTATCAGAAATCTAGAACTTATACTTTGTCTAAATTTTATTATTGGTTTGTATCCTTCTTTACACACCGAGGTTGAAATTTTTGACTATGGTCATCTTAATGAATCCTTTGAATTTTTTCTTACAATAGAACATAGGTTAGGGAAGTGACCTACATTCTCTTGTCATTTTTCATATTCTCCTCTCCATTCACCTAACCCTTCTAGTTCATATCCTATCCCTTCAATGTCCTATCCTACAGTACCTAGCACAACTTATGCTACATCCCATTAACCCTCTTATTTCTCTTTTTATAAATCTAATACACGTTCATCCAAGGAGTTCCATGTGTTTTAGTGTCAAGCTCCTCCGAAGGTCCTATTTTTATGAACAATAAGACAGATCTCCTTCATGCCCAACCTCTCCACATACCTCAAAGATCATATAAGTATTAAAACCCACTACCTTGGATGCAAACCTAATCCTTATGACCCACCATTATACCCTAACTAATAAATAAACCTTGTTTACCCATAATTACCAAATCAAGGACCACATTTATTGCCTCATCCTCAATAATTACAATTAAAAGAATTTAATTTTAGTCTATGTAGTCTCAAAACTAAATATCCCCACCACTTCCTATCCTCCCATTTGGGGTGGGTCACTAATAATGGAAATCATTCCCTAGTTAATCATGATTCCTTGGTCATGTTTTTCATGCCTCCTTTTCAAGATATGGTGGAATGAGATCTTACCCCATTGGATTGTGTTCCTATCATATTGGTCCATCCTTACTAGTTAGATAAAAAAGCCATCCGAGATGCAAGTTTGGATTAGTATAACTTATTCCAAAGTGACAAGGGATTCAAGTTTACAACTGAAATAGTCCTGCAACTCCTTATTGGTCATGCAATGATCAAGCAAGTATACCATAATAAATTCCTCCATTTATTTATGGTTCCTTTGATCATATTGGATACTGTAGTACAGTAAGTCCCCATATCCTTGTAGACTCTTTATATGATTATTAGGATGTATTTGAGGATCCTCACAGTTCTCCCCCATAGTGCAAGATAGAACATACTATTGATCTTATTCCTAGGGGGTCATTGCCCAAATCACCTACTTAAGGTTATAAGACATTGAAAGTGAAGAGTAGGAGAAACAACTAAATAAGTTTTGGATGTTGGGTGTATTCAATTGAGATCTTCCCCACATGGCTCTCCCACCTTAAGTATTCCTAAGAAGGAGCATAATGGATGGTGCTTGGTGATGAATTTTAGGGCTCTCAATGATATCATGGTCAAGAATAAGTATCATGTTCCAAGGATTGAGGATCTATTGGATCATTTGGTACGGGTTCACTATTTTACTAAGTTGGACCTACAAGAAAGCTATCATTATTTTTTTATGAATACTAGTGACAGTTGGAAAAAAAATTAAAACTAAATTTACTCTTTTTGAATTGATGGTTATGCCATTCAATCTCACTAATGCTCCAACAAAATTATGAAGTTTTTCAACAATATATTTAGGCCACATTTGGGATGCTACGTTACCATCTAAATTGATAACATTTTGATCTTTAGCTACACTTGGGATAAGAACCCCGACCATGTGCACACAATTATGGATTTGTTACATACTCAAAATATGCATGCGAAAAGGCCGATATCTTCATTTGGGAAATATATTGTTCATTCTTTGAGATTTATTATATCCCACAATAGTATTGAAGACGATCCATCCAATGTTAATACTTTTTGGGATTGGCATGTACTGCACTCTACCATACCACTCAAAAGTTTCTTGATATGAATCAACCTCTACTGTAGGTTTATACCCGACTTTTTTAGATAAAGAACACCCTTTACATAATCTTTCCAACCAACCATAATTATCTTAGACTACACAAGATGATGATGCCTTTAATCATATGAAGCATATATTATGTTTTTCTTCTAGTCCTTATTTACCAAACTTGCAACATTTTTTTGATATAAAATCATATGCCTCCCACAATGCTATTGGGGCCATCCTCAAACAATATGGTCATCTAGATGCCTATCATTCAATTGTTTATATATATATATATATATATATATATATATATATATATATATATATATATATGCCAAGCTATAATATGGTGTCTATGTGAAATAATTCTATGCCCTTATCTAAGTTGTTGAACAATGACATCATTATCTATTGAGAAGGAGATGATCTTGCACACAAATCATCATCCTTTAATTTTCCTGAACACACGGATAAAAATATAGGAGAAACAACACATCAAATGGGCATCTTACATTCAACGATTTCAGTTTGGTAATTAAATAAAAGAAGGGTAGCACCAACCAAATAGTTGATATAGTAAGTCACCCTCTAATTGTGCACTTTAAATCCTCAACATCCGAGTTCCTGCATATGATTATTGGAAGCAACATTACTATTTGGATATATATTTTAGTCCCATACTGCACACCCTCTGGTACTAGATAGAGGTAAATCAAACACCTTTTTTAGATTTCCACATCAAATATGGATGGTTATATAAAATGAAATAGCTATGTGTGCCAACTAATGATGATAGCCTTCTTCTCATCAAGAAGCCCCATGCATCTTCTTACGGTTCCCACTTTGGCATCAATAAAACTCTGCATGACTTAAAATATTATTTCTTTTGGCCTACCATGGAGAAACAAGTCAATTATTTAATCCAAAGTTGTACTCTTTGTGGTACCTCAAAACCTACCAATTGCAAGAGGTGATTCTCCTAGCCATTGGCCATTCCTACATGCCCATGAAAATCCATATTTCTTGATTTTTTCAATGTCCTTCCTAAGACTACACAACATCCTAATGCCATCTTTGTCATTATGTATTATTTTTCTAAAATAATTGTTTTCTTTCCCTACACTAAGGCACTCATTGTGCAACAAGCCACCCATCTATATTTTACCCATGTTTAAGAAAATTTTGACCTCCCTCCCTGTTGAGTTGAGAAAAAGGTACAAATATCCTCCTTATTACCATGGTTTATGATATATTCTTGATTGAATTTTCTA
This sequence comes from Picea engelmannii, assembly GCA_009831015.1. Taxonomy (NCBI): domain Eukaryota; kingdom Viridiplantae; phylum Streptophyta; class Pinopsida; order Pinales; family Pinaceae; genus Picea; species Picea engelmannii. The sequence goes on from ML792993.1 coordinate 39,573, forward strand.
TTAATTAGAAATAATTAGGAAAGAAAATGATTAAAAAGTCTTCTAGAAATGTTATTGAGTGATATTAGATAATTTCTGAATTTTGGTTTGAATTGTTTGATTTTATTGCAGAAATGGACAATTATTGTTAAACTAAATATAGTTAAGAAGATTATGAAGATGCATAGACTATTGGAGATCGAAGAAATCAGGCACAAAGAAGTTTTTGAGGAATATTGACTCTCTATTTTGTAATATTTATAAATAGTAAAAGCAATCCCAAGGATCTCTCGATCCTCAGGATAGCTTAACTTACCCATGTCATTGTAATATATAGAGGGTAATGAACCATAGAGACACATCCAAGAAATTTATCCAAGCATTTAGATCTCTGAATTTCTCTGTGCAAGCAGTCCATTGTAAATTATTTACCAACTATGGAATTAATGAAATCCTTGATCATTTTAATCATCTTTGCATACTGAGTTTTTAGCAACAACACCTTCTGAGGACCATGGGCCCATTCGGAAGGAATTATTGTCTCAATCTGTAATCGTATCAATTTTATTTCAGTTATGTGATTTAAATTTCTTTGCAACAGTTAGGATAAATGCACTAGTGTGTTGATGTTTTTATAAATTGGTTATGCTATTTAAATTATAGAGGATAGATGTTTCATTTGAAGGTTATCGATTGATGTTCCATTTTCGATTGTTGTAGTTTATTGCTTGAGCGTTCCTTTCATTTCACATACGCTGTTCCTTTTATTAAATTTGCATTTGCCGTTCCTTTCGCTTGAATTCACATTTGTTGTTCCTTCTTAATTTTACAGTAATTCATTGTTCTTTTCCATCAGGTTAAATAGTCATTGATAGATTGATTCATTAGGTGTTTTCATAGATTAAATTATTGTTTCTTAGTTAGATGAATTCAAAAAATTGTTTGATGTTTTAATTCACAGTGTGTTAGTGATCAAATTACAATTCTGTTGAGTAAGTTCTTAGTTTTAGAGTTTTTAATGAATGTGTGAGGAAATTGATTATTGATAAATTCAGATTTGCTTTAACTACATGATTTTAACCTCTACAACTATCTGCATAGACTTTGCTGACACTCTCGAAAGAAAAGACAAATCCTCAGTTGATAAATTAATGTCAGACTAAGGTTGCTTTTAGGACATATTTAGAGCCCAACATTTTGGCGCCGTTATCGGCGAGAATGTCAAAGATAACATAGGTTGCGTTTATGGAGGATGAGGTATTGATAACAGAAGGTAAGAACCTATGTAGGCAACAAGTAAAATGATTGTGCCAACACCTACCTTCAGTTTATGCATAGAGGTTATATAGGTACTTAGAATTTTGTGTGAGTATGTATGACTAAGAAGAAAGAACCTGAAAAATTAAAACCCTCGCCAAAAACTACAAAATCCCAGGGCCCGGTGCCCCCTGGAAGAAGCAATTTCATAGACGAAATCATTCGAAAAGTTGAATCTCAAGCGTCGGTTGGACCTCGAAAGGTTCTACCCGAGTCCCTTAAGCAACAAATTCACCAACTGCAACTCATGATGAGGTTCATAGCAGAATTGAAGGGATTGAACAAAGTTTCCAAAATACATATACTCCACCTCTCATCCCTTTAGACGAGGGAAATTATTGTAATTTGGAAGAAGGAAAAGGGGAGACCAGTGGGGTTGCTAAAGAAAACCCATCACCACCACCTGATCCTGGATCTCTTATGATTCTGATAGGAGAAGGTACACCTGAAATCCTAGATAGAGGTAGCGCGATTAAATCCCCTAGGGGACCAAGTAATAAACCACCCCAAATAGAACACCCGAATTGAGAAATCCTTGAAGGCTATTGACATATCTTCGACCAAATGGCACAACAAAATACACGACAACCCTATAATTCCACTTTGGAATATCCTATATTCGATTTGGTTGCTAAAGCCCCAATGAAAACCATTCCATTACATAATCTTCCAACCTTTCACAAATTGATCTCAGAGGACCTTGATGCATTCTTATTTGAATTTGATGTCCTATGTAGAGGTTATGACTACACCTCTGAACCCCAGAAACTGAAGCTATTCCCTTCCAGTTTGAAAGGAGCAGCTTTATGATGGTTTATGGGATTAGGAGGAGGAACTATAAATTAATGGGATGAAATTAAACAAGCTTTCCTTATGAAATATCAAGATTAATCTAGAACCAAGGATCTAAAAGATGAAATATTTAAAATGATTGCAAAAGAAAATGAAACATTAGAAGAATATATTGAAAGGTTTCAATATAACTTGCAGAGATCACCTTACGGTACACTACCAGGTGAGGTACTTAAATCCACTCTAATAAAAGGTATGAAGGATGAATGGGTAGAAACATTGAATTTAATGGGAAAAGGTGATATTTATCAAGAAACTTATGATAACATTGTCCAATTCGTTGTTCTTTTCTAGCAGGTTAAATAGTCATTGATAGATTGATTCATTAGGTTTTTTCACAGATTAAATTATTGTTTCTTAGTTAGATGAATTCAACAAATTGTTTGATGTTTTAATTCGCAGTGTGTTAGTGATCAAATTACAATTCTGTTGAGTAAGTTCTTTGTAGTGTCCCCAAGGCCGAGCCCCGTTATAGATCATGATATATGCAATGAATTGTAATGTATTCTATAGGCTAGTGAGCCAAGTTTGTATAAGCTGGAAGGATTATGTGTTTGTTAGGCCAGGAAGCCTAAGTGTTTGAGGGCCAGGAGCATGCTGCTGTACTTGTATGTATGCAGAATAATCAATAAAATATAAACACTACCAGGTGCAGACCGACCACGATGAATGAGTGAAGGGGGACTGAGCGTCCACATAGTGGGCAAGGAACTAAGGGATGGAAGGTGGGAAAAGGGGCTGAGTGTTGAGCCTAGGGGCTTAGGCCTGGAATAATATTTTAATATTATTTCCTAAAAAGCCATGTGCATATTATTTTATCCTAAGTTCCTAGCAAAAAGGAAAGGCATGTACAGGGAGGCATGCGGATGGAACACATGCAGTTTCCAGGGTGACAAATGTCCACCCTGACGCATGCAAATAAAAGAGAAAGGAACAGCTGTGGGGGACGAGGATCTGGCATTCGATTCGACCCGACTGCCCTGAGCAGGAGCCGGATGAGCCAGTCTGCAAGAGACCTCGTGTATGTCTGTTATAGAGAGGAAGCCTGTGTTGGGTGCTAAAGAAGGCGTGTTGACCCTTGTCCAGAGCCGTGGAGTCTATCTGTGAGAGAAAACCAGTGTGGGCATTCCCTGAACGCAATGTCCATGTCAATTTCGGGGAAGAGTCTCTGTTTACCCAGGAAAAGCTGAGCGAGCTTGTGCGTGGAGCCCTATTCTGAAATCTTGACCATGAGAACATCCTGTGACTGCTGAACCGGTTCTTGGGAAGCCTGTGTCCATTTTCCCTGTGTTTGTTGTGGCACGCAGTTCTGGACTGCTTGAGGCTTGTTGGCCTGTGAGCGACTCCCTCCAGGTGAGAGAGTGCGCAGAGGAAGGAAAGAGCTCTTGGAAGAAACCCTGTAGCTGCCACAGAACCCGGAGACTTCCGGTCCGGTCTGTTCCTGTAACCCAAGGTAAGGGAGACTGGCAGCCGAAGGACTGTCCAGGTGACAGAGAAGGTGCACTCTCCTGGGGTGGAACAGGCATGTGGGGAATGAGGGTCTGTGGGCAGTGAGCGTGGGAGATTCCTGGGAGATCATTCTTTCTGGTGGTTGTGTGTGACTAAATTCCCTGTAACCTCAGCCTGAGTTTGGATTCCTTGCCCTGGGGTGGAGCTCAGTCCCAGCTCGGGGGTGACCCACTGTTGAGTTGAGGAGCAGTACGGTCTACGGCTGGGAGGTTCGTGGAAGGCCTGCATTTGGTTGGTGGATTTCTCCACTGTCACAAGATAAGTGTTTAATTATATTATTACCACATTTTATCATGATTGTACTGGATCTTTTATCATGTTTTCCGTTGTGTAAATGAATTACTGTTGAAAGCTATAGATTGTCTAATTATAAAAGTAACTATATGTTTATCCTGAGAAATAAAATGTATCTCTTTGCTGTTACGCATGTGATTATACAATTCTGTATGTTTTATGTAAAAGTCCATGTACAGATTGGCTGTTCGAGAGGTTTGGAAGCCTCGGTAGTGAAAAGGGTACACTACAAATTGGTATCAGAGCCAAGGTTTCGAAACTGAGCCTAGATGGGCCAGTGGAGCGGTCTTTGGACTGAGAATGCAAGGGAAAATTAGGTCTGGAAGGCCAATTTTGGACCCTGGTTTTCTCCGAAGCGTCAAGGAGACACTTGGCGAGTTTTTATTAAGCTCAGGAGGTATAGAGGTGCTATGAAACCGCAACTGGTGTGGTCTATGGCCACGGGAAGACAGGTCTCTACACCAATGGTGTTAGAACCGTAGGATCTGTTCGGGAGGGAAGGCGAACCCTTGTAACCGTCCGATCTGGAGAATGTGCACAAGGTTTAAAGACTTTGGATATTGCACAGGGGATTGGAAAATCGCAATATGCGAAATCCCGATTTGGCTAGGAACGGTCTGAGCCGTCAGATCTTAGTCGGAAAACCCGACAGCCATTGGATCTGTTGGGAGATGCCTGAAGGTTAAACCTTAGTATTTAGGGGCGAAAGCTCCGAAATAGCGAGAGAGAATCTGAGCCGTCCGTCTAAGGAAAGATGCGTGTCACGTGATTTTCCAATTTGGAGATCCGGACACCCGGACTCACGTAGGTGAGCATTTTTGACCTTGCGCCGGGCGAAGTCCCGAGATTTGATCCGAGCCATCCAACAGTTGAGACACGTTGCGGAGTTAGAGCGACCTGTCGGTACATAGGCTACCGGGGTTTTGAGTTGATAAAGGATTTTGTCATCGGGGAATCAAAAGTCCCGAAGTCCCGAGATTGAATCGGGATCGTCCATTCGTTAAGGATGTGTGGTAGCAATCCCGAAAATCGGGGAAAGTCCCGATAGAAAAGTCGAATCGAAAATCGGGGTTAGGGGAATCGCGAATCCTGAGGACATTGTGTTTCGTCTTTGGAAGGCCCGAAACCCTGATAAGGGTATAAGGCTGCGGTCTTATAAGACTGCGGTCACATGGACCTTGGCTTAACCGCGAAGGGCTAAAGCAAAAGGCGCATCGGAAAATCGAAGATCGGGAGTTCGTGAGAATAGGAACTCATGTCGTTGGGGATCATGAAACCCCGACACCCGAAGCTTCAGTCAGGGAGATGTACCCCGTAGACACCTGAAGAGCACCACATGCTAGTGAGTGTGAAGAGAAGTGAGAAAGGTGGGACCTGATGACGTCATTGAAAGCGACATGGACCCTCATGAACTTGCCACGTGCCACCGTGGTAGTGGGCGACAACTGTGCTGTGGACCTGTAGGGTAGAGTGAGTCGAAATTTCGGAAGTTGGGGTTTGGAGAACAAAGCGGGTTTGAAAGCCTCGTGGGCCGAAACCCTGAAAATTGAAGTCCCGAAATGTCGAGAAGATGGAAGTACCGAAAACCCGAAAGTCCCGAAATATCGGAAATTGAAGTTTCAGACACTCGAAAAACATAGAGCTCAGAAAACTTTGTGAAGTTGAAATGTCTTTCGTTCTTGTTCGTATTAGTTATAAATGTTGTGGATTGTTCATGAAGTTAATGTCCTGACAAATTTCGAATTCAATTGCACAGTGCGTGTGCAGAGTTCAACAAAGGCCATAACTACAGTTAATGAACGTCGAGTATGGAGTGGGGAAGAGTGCAGATTACCCCTGGAATGGAAGACGAACGGGAAGGAAAGGATGTTAATCTGGGAGTCAAAGGATCGAACTCCAATGGGCATGGAAAAGAGAAGGATAAGGAGGAACACATAATGAAAATCCTTCAAGGATTGCAAAAAGAGGCCAAGGAGCATCGAGCTGATAGCCGAAAGCTCATGAAAGTCAGGGATCGACAAGGGGAATTAAACTTAAAATTCTTGAAGAGCCTGGAAAGAATAGAGAAGAAACTTGAGAAGGGAAGAGACTCAAGTACGATGGGGAGTCGCAGAAACCATGGGAGAAGAAGTAGGTCGAGGAGTGGTAGCCGACATCTTAGTCGCTCCCAGAGACATTCTGACAGTAAAACACACAGTAGTTAAAGCCCGTCCCCTACCAGAAAACATCGAAGATATGGAAAGGAGGAATTGAAAGGAGAGATGAAAAAGATTAAGCCTCCAACATTCAATGGAGAACATAAGAAGGAGGAAGATGCCGAGACCTGGTTGCTTGGCATGAAAAAATACTTTCAATTGCAGAATTATTCCACCCATGCAGAAGGAAGAATTGCAATGTACCAACTGAAAGGAAAAACATCCATGTGGCGGGATCAATTTGTGCAGGTGCAACACATCAGAGAGAAAGAGGTCACTTGGAAGCAATTCAAGAGGTATTTCGAGAAGAAATACCTGGCTAAAAGATACTATGACAAAAAGATGAAGGAGTTCTTCGAACTCAAGTTGGGCAGTATGACCATTGATGAGTATGAATGAAGTTTTCTGGAACTACTGAAGTATGTTCCATTCATCAAAGACAAGGTTGTTAAAATTCAGAGGTATCTGAGTGGACTTCCACCTTCCATTGGTGACAAGATTCAATACAATGATCCTAAGACCATGGAAGAAACCATAAGAAGGGAGAAATGCCTATACGAACAACAGAGAGAAAAGCCTACCTTTCAGAAGGCTTGGGATGACCAGAAGAGGTTTAAGAAAGAACAGAGGCAGAAGGGAAGCAAGCCTTCCTTTTTCAGAAAYAGTCCTTGGGGACAATCATCTTTTAAAGAACCCAAGAAAGTTGAAGGGAGTGAACAGATGCCAAGGCCTCCACCCATGGAGTGTTGGGGCTGTAAAGGGAATCATAGGTACAGAGACTGCCCCTACAGAAAAGACAAAGAAAGAACTGTCAATACTGTTCAACAAGCTGAAACAGTGGAGGATATGGGCAGCAAAATGCCGAGGATCTATGCAGCCCTGGACAATAAGCAAGTAGAATTTCAATCGCACATGATTGAAGTGGAAGGTATGATCAACAATTGACCACTTGTTATTTTAATTGATTCAGGGGATAGCCATAGTTATGTAGATCCTAGAGTGGTGGAAAGTTTGCGTCTAACAAGAAGCAAACATGAGAAGTCTTGGTTAGTACAGTTAGCCACAGGGACCAAGAGGAAGGTCACCGAATTGGTTAAGTCCTGTTCGGTGGACATGAAAGAAATGAGCACTAAGGCTGAATTGAACATTCTACCTTTAGGCTCATATGAATGCTTAATTGGGATGGACTGGTTGGACCAACACCATGCCCTTCTGGATTGCTGTAACAAGAAGTTCACATGTCTGGACGAAGAGGGAAATCAGGTAACAATCCAAGGAATTCCCAGAGCCGTGGTTGTTAGAAAAATCTCAGCCATGCAGCTGAAGAAATGTTACCGGAAAGGCTGTCAATTATTTGCAGCCCGGGTGGAAGAAGTATTCCAGGATGTGGTCTCGAATTTGGAAAACCACAAGGTGCTCAAAGAATTTAAGGATGTATTTCAGGAGGTGCCTGGACTACCTCCAAAGAGGGACATCGACTTTTCTATAAATCTGATGCCTGGAGCAGCTCCAGTTTCGAAGGCTCCTTATAGAATGAGCACACCAGAGCTGAAAGAGTTGCAACTGTAGCTTGAAGAGATACTAAAGAAAGGTTACATTCACCCCAGCGTGTCACCGTGGGGAGCCCCAGTCCTATTCGTGAAGAAGAAAGATGGGACTTTGAGGCTGTGCATTGACTTTCGGTAGTTGAATAAGGTCACTGTCAAGAACAAGTATCCTCTGCCGAGGATTGATGATCTTTTTGATTAGTTGAAGGATGCGAAAATATTTTCAAAAATAGATCTTCGATCAGGATATCACCAAGTGAGAATAAAGGATGAAGACATCAGCAAGACCGCCTTCAGAACAAGGTACAGTCATTATGAGTTTACAGTGGTGCCATTTGGATTGTCCAACGTGCCTGCTGTCTTTATGTGCTTAATGAATGGAGTGTTCAGAAATTATCTGGACAAGTTTGTCATAGTCTTCTTGGACGATATCTTGGTGTACTCCAAGACAAAATAATAACATGAACAACACCTTAGAATGGTGCTGTAGGTGTTGAGAGAACACCAGCTCTACGCAAAACTGAGCAAGTGCTCATTTTACCAAAAGAAGATCCATTATCTGGGACACATTATTTCTGAAGAGGGGATCGCTGTGGATCCTGAGAAGATACATGCCATTCAAGAATGGCCAGCGCCAAGGAATGTGACAGAAGTTAGATCCTTTATGGGTCTGACAGGTTATTATAGGAGGTTCATAGCCAGATTTTCAAGGATAGCTCATGCTATCACTTCCTTGCAAAGGAAGGAGAAGAAGTTCCAGTGGACTGAAGAATGTGAGAGCAGCTTCCAGCAATTGAAGCAACTACTCACAAGTGCTCCAATCCTAAAGATTGCTGATCCAAATAAGGATTATATAGTGTGCACAGATGCGTGTAAGGAAGGGCTGGGAGGAGTTCTCAGCCAAGAGGGATTTGTAATTTGTTATGAATCCCGAAAGATGAAAGAGCATGAAAATAATTATGCCACTCATGATTTAGAGCTGGCAGCAGTTGTCCACACATTGAGGAAATGGAGACATTACCTCATGGGCAAGAAATTCGAATTAAGAACAGACCACAATGGTCTGAAGTATTTATTTGATCAACCAACCTTAAATGTCAGGCAAATTAGATGGCTGGAATTTCTGTGCGAATATGATTTTGACATCAAGCATATCAAAGGGAAAGACAATAAGGTGGCTGATGCACTCAGCAGAAAAGTGCATGAATTACATGCTACAGCCATTAGCATGTACACAACTGAGTTGAAAGACAGAATTTTGGAAGCTGCAAATGCTGATTTACAGTACAGAGGTCTAGTAGAAAAGCTACAACAACGTGAGAGACCATAGACCAAGGAAAGTTACACCTTGGGAACTGATGGTTTACTTCTGCATAAGAACAGAGTATATGTACCCAATGTCCGAGAATTGAAGCTGGCAATTCTAAAAGAGATGCATAACGTGACTTATGCTGGACATCCCGGATATCAGAAGACTGTGGCAACAATCAAAAGCCATTATTTTTGGCCAAGTCTGAAGAAATAAATCGCTGAATACATCGCCAGATGTATGGAGTGCCAGAAGGTTAAGGCAGAGCATAGGCACCCAACAGGGTTGCTGTAGCCTTTACCTATTCCTAAATGGAAATGGGACGTGGTAACAATGGATTTTATCACCGGACTACCTAGAACAAGCAAGCAACATGATTCAATCATGGTGGTGGTGGACAAGCTTACTAAAGCTGCCCATTTTATTCCACTGAAAACCACCCACAGAGCAGCAGAGGTTGCTGATATCTTTTTAAAATAAGTTGCACGTTTGCATGGAATTCCTAAGACAATTGTGTCTGATAGGGACCCGAAATTCACCTCGAATTTTTGGAAAGGACTGTTCAAAGGATTCAGAATGAATCTGAACTTTAGTACAGCGTATCATCCTGAGTCTGATGGACAGACAGAGAGAGTAAATAGAGTAATAGAAGACATGCTGAGAATGTATGTGATGGATAAACCATCAAGGTGGGAAGACTAC
>ML792993.1:49326-78443 GCA_009831015.1 Picea engelmannii
AAGTGGGTGACCATGTTTTCCTGAAAGTGAAAACTAATAGGAGTTCTCTGAAATTGGGAAGTTGCGCCAAGTTGGCAGCAAGATTTTGTGGGCCATTCGAGATCCTGGAAAGGATTGGGCCAGTTGCATACATGCTTGCATTAACTTCATCTATGACTGTACATAATGTGTTTCATGTTTCACTGCTTAAGAAATATGTACCTGATGCTAATCATGTTATCGATTGGACTGTGATTCAGGTGGAACCAGAAGGTATCCTGCAAGTACATCCTGTACGCATATTGTCAGGAAAAGCAAATAGCTCCGGAATCGAGCTATAGAGCTTGTAAAGGTCTAGTGGACCTGGTACGGTCCTGAGGATGCGACATGGGAGCATGCAGATGTTATGCGGGCAGAGTACCTGCACCTTTTTGAAAATTTTGAAGAACTTGCGGATGCGATGTAAAGTTGCACTGAGGACAGTGCAAAAATAAGGGAGGGGGATTGTAGTGTCCCCAAGGCCGAGCCCCGTTATAGATCATGATATATGCAATGAATTTTAATGTGTTCTATAGGCTAGTGAGCCAAGTTTGTATAAGCTGGAAGGCTTATGTGTTTGTTAGGCCAAGAAGCCTAAGTGTTTGAGGGCCAGGAGCCTGCTGCTGTACTTGTATGTATGCATAATAATCAATAAAATATAAACACCGCCAGGTGCAGACCGACCACGATGAATGAGTGAAGGGGGGCTGAGCATCCACAGAGTGGGAAAGGAACTAAGGGATGGAAGGTGGGAAAAGGGGCTGAGTGTGGAGCCTAGGGGCTTAGGCCTGGAATAATATTTTAATATTATTTCCTAAAAAGCCATGTGCATATTATTTATCCTAAGTTCCTAGCAAAAAGGAAAGGCGTGTACAGGGAGGCATGCGGATGGAACGCATGCAGTTTCCAGGGTGACAAATGTCCACCCTGACGCATGCAAATAAAAGAGAAAGGAACAACTGTGGGGGAGGGGGCTCTGGCATTCGATTAGATCCGACTTCCCTGAGTAGGAGCCGGATGAGCCAGTCTACAAGAGACCTCGTGTATGTCTGTTACAGAGAGGAATCCTGTGTTGGGTGCTAAAGAAGGCATGTTGACCCTTGTCCAGAGTCGTGGAGTCTGTCTGTGAGAGAAAACCAGTGCGGGCATTCCTTGAACGCAATGTCCATGCCAATTTCGGGGAAGAGTCTCTGTTTACCCAGGAAAAGTTGAGCGAGCTTGTGCGTGGAGCCCTGTTCTGAAATCTTGACCGTGAGAACATCCTGTGACTGCTGAATCGGTTCTTGGGAAGCCTGTGTCCATTTTCCCTGTGTTTGTTGTGGCACACAGTTCTGGACTGCGTGAGGCTTGTTGGCCTGTGAGCGACTCCCTCCAGGTGAGAGAGTGCGCAGAGGAAGGAAAGAGATCTTGGAAGAAACCCTGTAGCTGCCACAGAACCCAGAGACTTCCGGTCCGGTCTGTTCCTGTAACCCAAGGTAAGGGAGACTGGAAGCCGAAGGACTGTCCAGGTGACAAAGAAGGTGCACTCTCCTGGGGTGGAATAGGCATGTGGGGAATGAGGGTCTGTGGGCAGTGAGCGTGGGAGATTCCTAGGAGAGCATTCTTCCTGGTGGTTGTGTGTGAATGAATTCCCTGTAACCTTAGCCTGAGTCTAGATTCCTTGCCCTGGGGTGGATCTCAGTCCCATCTCGGGGGTGACCCACTGTTGAGTTGAGGAGTAGTGCGGTCTACGGTTGGGAGGTTCGTGGAAGGCTTGCATTTGGTTGGTGGATTTCTCCACTGTCACAAGATAAGTGTTTAATTATATTATTACCACATTTTATCATGACTGTAATGGATCTGTTATCATGTTTTCCGATGTGTAAATGAGTTACTATTGAAAGCTATGGATTGTCTAATTATAACAGTAACTATATGTTTATCCTGAGAAATAAAATGTATCTCTTTGCTGTTACGCATGTGATTATACAATTCTGTATGTTTTATGTAAAAGTCCATGTACAGATTGGCTGTTCAAGAGGTTTGAAAGCCTCGGTAGTGAAAAGGGTACACTACATTCTTAGTTTTAGAGTTTTTAATGAATGTGTGAGGAACTTGATTATTGATAAACTCAGATTTGCTTTAACTACACGATTTTAACCTCTACAACTATATGCATAGACTTTGCCGATACTCTCGAAAGAAAAGACGAATCCTTGGTTGATAAATTAATGTCAGACTAGGGTTGTTTTTATGACATATTTAGAGCCCAACATTTTGGCATCGTTATCGGCGAGAATGTCAAATATAACATAGGTTGCGTCTATGGAGGATGAGGTATTGAAAACAGAAGGTAAGAACCTACATAGGCAAGAAGTAAAATGATTGTACCAACACCTACCTTCAATTTATGCATAGAGGTTATATAGGTACTTAGAATTATGTGTGAGTGTGTATGACTAAGAAGAAAGAACCTGAAAAATTAAAACCCCCACAAAAAACTACAAAAGCCCAGGGCCCGGTGCCCCATGGAAGAAGAAATTTCATAGACGAAGTCATTCGAAAAGATGAATCTCAAGCCTCAGTTGGACCTCGAAATGTTCTACCCGAGTCCCTCAAGCAAAAAATTCACCAACTTCAACTCATGATGAGGTTCATAGCAGAACTGAAGGGATTGAACAAAGTTTCCAAAATACATATACTCCACCTCTCATCCCTTTAGACGAGGGAAATTATTGTAATTTGGAAGAAGGAGAAGGGGAGACCAGTGGGGTTGCTGAAGCAAACCCATCACCACCACCTGATCTTGGATCTCTTGTGATTCTGATAGGACAAGGTACACCTAAAATCCCAGATAGAGGTAGCACGATTAAATCCCCTAGGGGACCATGTAATAAACCACCCCAAATAGAACACCCGAATCAAGAAATCCCTGAAGGCTATTGACATATCTTTGACCAAATGGCACAACAAAATCCACCGCGACCCCAGACTTCCACTTTGGAATATCCTATAGTCGATCTGGTTGCTAATGCCCCAATGAAAGCCATTCCATTACAAAATCTTCCAACCTTTCACAGATTGATCTCAGAGGACCCTGATGCATTCTTATTCAAATTTGATGTCCTGTGTAGAGGTTATGACTACACCTCTAAACCCTAGAAACTGAAGCTATTCCATTCCACTTTGAAAGGAGAAGCTTTACGATGGTTTATGGGATTAGGAGGAGGAACTATAAATTCATGGGATGAAGTTAAACAAGCTTTCCTTACGAAATATCAAGATTAATCTAGAACCTAGGATTTAAAAGATGAAATATTTAAAATGATTGCAAAAGAAAATGAAACATTAGAAGAATATATTGAAAGGTTTCAATATAACTTGCAGAGATCACCTTATGGTGCACTACCAGGTGAGGTACTTAAAGCCACTCTAATAAAAGGTATGAAGGATGAATGGGTAGAAACATTGAATTTAATGGGAAAAGGTGATATTTATCAAGAAACTTATGATAACATTGTCCAATTGTGCATCGGGTGTTCACGAGGAAGTACATGAACTAGATTGGGAATATAAGCCCCCATCACCAGAAGTAGTAACATTACTAGCAGGAGCGTCACCCGAGCAGAAGTTGGTAATCTTTTAGAAAATTTTAAAACTGACATTTTGAGTACTTTGATTACACAATTGGATGTTATGCAGGCTAAACAGAAACACGCAGAAGAAGAACAATCGTTGGCCATATTTTTCCACTGATGCTGAAGTAAACATGGTCCGAGGGGATGTCCTTTGGATGTGGTTCAAGTTTGCGCCATCTGTTCCAAAGACCACGTGAAAGAGAAATGTCCATCACTCCTAGGACTAAAAGTTGTCTTTAAAGAAGTGGAAGAGGAAACATAACCGATATATCTGATGGCTCAGCGTCGCCAATGGTAGGCTCATCCCCCAGGTATGCTACAAGATCCTTCTTCTTTATTTTTTGGGTAGTATAGTTAGCATCATAATTCTGGAAACACATGGCAGGGCCAACCATTTTCTAACCCCACCTAGCAAACCCAACAATATCCTACTGCACCCTGGCCAAATCAACTAGCTACAAATCCCACCTAGCCAAATCAACCAACTGCAAATCCCACCTGGCGTAACTTGCAATACCCTTCCCCATCTTGGAATAATTCAAATAATAATCCCTATCCTTCAAAGTGTACTAACACAACTGCCCAAAGCCCCATTTGGAATCAAAACTGGAATCACCCCATGGGAATGACCAATCAACCCATGGGGATGGATCATCAGGATCATCCCACTTTACAAGCTCCACTTAAGTTACACCAGAACCATCAATCTCAAATGCTCCCTCAATTACCAACTCAACCCAACCCGAATCCGAACAACAGACCAACCCAGCTCGTGCAAATTGTCGAGAATTTTGAGGGTGAAATCAACTCTGTAGGGTGAAACAAACTCCGGTTGAGGTCAGGGCACATAATTTCTCCTGAAGAAAGTAACATTCACCAAGAGAAGGAGAATGAAAATAATATACAACCAGTAACAAAACCCTCGACTGTGGTCATAACAGAAGAAGCAGAACAGGGGGAAAACACAGTCGAGCAACAAAATCATGATGAGTACGTAACTCCTCCTCCCCTATTTCCTGAGAGGTTGATGATAGAAAAACCAACTGTATATCCTAACTTCGATATCGTAGGGGAACTAAATAATCTATATGTTAAGATCCCACTCCTACATGCTCTGCAAGACATCCCAATTTATGCAAAAACAATTAAGGAATTATGTGGGAAGAAGCCTGTCAAAAAATCTAAAAATCCATCAACTGTTCACGTGGTAGGAGCTTTGTCCGATCTTATTCTAGGAAAGCAGGAGCCGGTAAAGTATACAAACCCATGGAATCCCATGGTAATAGTTCAGATGCAGGGCTGTTTTTTTCCAAATACACTAGTGGATTTAGGGGCAGCCATCAATATTCTGACCATCGAGACCTGTAACGTCCTGGGTATCACCTCCTTCAAACCTACTTCAGTTATGTTACAATCGGCTGATAGATCAGTGGTTAAACCAGTCAACACATTACAATATATAGAAATTTCGGTCGACTCTTGGGAATACCCAGTTGATTTCCTAGTTATCAACCCAAGAAGTAGACTCAATGGACACCCATTGATATTGGGAAGACCATGGCTCACAAAAGCAGATGCATACATAGGATGTCACACAGGAAACATGAAAATTGCTAGAGGAAGTGCTACAAAGAACCTCATCCTGTATCCTCCAGCTAAACCAAGTCTGCCTATCATACATTAGCAGTTGCCACCACCTATATATCCAGAAAAAAATCTATGATCTCCTCTCACACTGGAAGAAGCTCTCGGGCTCAAAAACCAACTAGAAGATGATGTGATCAATAGCTTCATTAAAAACCCAACCATTATAAGAAACCCAACATGTCAAATGCTAAAAATTGTTTTAGATAATGAAGCACAGGGAGATCCTTTGGAAGAATTGATGGAGCAACAGATTCCCACTACTATTGTCCATAACAACATATCAGTTGAAATTTCACCAAGGAGGTTTTTGAATATTAATGCTAATTTGAATAAGCAGCAACAACAAAAATTGATTCAGATCCTTTCTAAATATCAACATGCTTTTGCTTGGGAGTATCCCGACATGAAGGGCATTGATCCCCAACTCTGTACACATCATATCTATATTGAGAAAGATGCCCAACCCATCCGACAACCCCAATGAATATTGAACCCTCATCTCAGTGACATTGTTAAAGAAGAGTTACATAAACTATTGGATGTAGATTTCATATATCCTATTTTAGACAATCGGTGGGTCTCTCCACTAGTAATTGTCCGCAAGAAGACTGGGAAATGGAGAATCTGTGTAGACTACAGAGAACTTAATAAAGCTACCAAGAAGGACCACTTTCCAGGCTACCTTTTATTGATCAAGTCCTTGATACTTTAGCAGGGAAGCGATTTTTTTCCTTCCTAGATGGCTTTAGTGGTTATAATTAGATCCAGATTGCTCCAGAAGACTAGGATAAAACTACATTTACATGTCCCTAGGGTACCTTCATATATAGAGTATTTCCCTTTGGATTATGTAATGCTCCAACCACATTCCAAAGATCTTATCTGTGCATATTTTCTAATTTGATCAATGAAGGACTTGAAGTTTACATGGACGATTTCACCCCTTATGGCAATTATTTTGATCAAGATCTAAACAATTTGGAGAAGGTATTGGAATGATGCATTTCTACCAGGCTATGTTTGAGTCATAAGAAATGTCATATGATGATGATCGAAGGTGTGGTACTAGGACACTATGTTTATGCAGATGGAATCAAGGTAGACCCAACAAAAATAGAGGTAATCCTTAATCTACCTAGACCTCGTACACAAAATGAGGTACATAGTTTCCTTGGCTATGTAGGCTATTATCATAGATTCATATAAATATTTTCAAGTACAAATGCACCTTTACATGCTTTAACTGGTAATGTGGAATTTCAGTGGTCTGATAAGTGTGATGTTGCATTTGTAGAACTCAAAAGGTTGGTTTCAACAACACTGGTGCTGAGAGGACCAAACTAGAAATTACCATTTCATATCTCTTCAGATACATCGAATATCACCATAGGTGCTGTCCTTGGATAGGAAGAATACAAGAAACCTTATTCTATTTATTTTATTAGCAAAAACCTTACTCTCGCTGAATTAAATTACATAGTAACAGAAAAAGATTTTTTAGCCGTTATACATGCTATTAATAAATTTCACCACTATATAACATGCTATCCAGTTATTTTGTATACTGATCATTCTAATATTAAATATTTAGCTAACAAGCCAATTACTAATGGACGGGTTACTCAGTGGCTATTAATATTGCAGTAATTCAACATCACCATCAATGATCGACCCGGAAGAGAGAATTTCATTGCATATTTCTTGTCTCGCATGCCCAAAACAAATGACTCTTTGACTGTTGAAGACCAATTTCCAGACGAACACTTGTTCATTTTTACTATTAATACGCTTTGGTACACTGATGTGGCAAATTATCTGGCAACTCAGAAAATAATAGCACACTTATCATCAAGAGAAAGGAAATTGATCGTCCAACACAGTGCACAATTCACCTAGATTTGTGGATATCTTTTCCACATAGGGTCTGACCTCCGGATCTGAAGATGTGTAAGAGATGATGAAATTTACGATGTCTTGAGGGAAGGTCATGATGAGCACTATGGAAGACATTTTTCAGACCGAAAAATTGGGCATACGATTTTACATATGGGTTATTATTGGCCCTCAATATTCAAAGACGCAAAGAAATATGTCGAACCCATCGACAAATGTCAGAGGACAGGTTAGCCAAGCCAAGCTGATGAAATGACCCAACAAGAAAAAGTGGTGGCAGAACCTTTTGAGAGATGGGCACTAGACTTTGTTGTCCCCTTCAACCCAAAATCAAACCAGAAGGCCTATATACTAGTTGCAACAGACTATATGACCAAATGGGTAGAGGCAGTAGTCTTGCCAAATGCAACAGAGGAAGAAATCATTAAGTTTCTCTTCGAATTATTTGTACGCTATGGATTACCCATAGAAGTAATCACTGATGGAGGGTCGCAATTTACATCCCATAAAGTCACGGCCACTCTGCGCAATTATCATATTAAACATATATTTACCTCCCCATACCACCCACAGGAAAACAAACAAGTGGAACGTACCAATAAAGTCTTGGAGGCAATTTTTACAAAAACAGTCTCAACAATTTTGTGACAGCTTCCAAATGCCTTATGGGCTTATCACACAACATGGTGTAACACTATTGGCTACTCTCCTTATTATCTAGTCTATGGAAAATAACCTATCTTTCCAATTGAATTTGAGATCAAGACTCTAAGAATGGCCCAGGAAATTGGACTGGATCTTATGGAGGCACACACACAACACTTAAAACATCTCAATAAGTTAGATGAAGCACGGGTTTTTGTCCTTCAGCGCACAGTTGTTATTTAGAAGCAGAGGGATATCTGGCATGATAAACATATCAAGAAGAAATACTTCCAGAAAGGATTTCTTGGGCGCTTCTCTATGATTCCATATTTTAGAATTTTCCTGGAAAATGATAGACAAGGTGGCTGGGACCATATGAAATCAATGAAGTTCATGATAATAGCATTGTCACTTTAGTTACCATCGATGGGTCTGGTTCTCCCGTTTTGGTAATGGACATCGACTACGACTCTACCATCAGTCATTTTCAAAATAATCCTTTTGCCAAGAAGTAAGTAATGATCCTACTATTCATATTTTAACTGGCTAGGAAGGTAACCCAACAACTTCAACTTCATAAAATTGTGATTTTTACCAGCACTGTACATATTGTATATAGCCTTCTTTACATATTTGATTGAGTTTTTAGTTTTTACTTTCTAGGAAATTCACTTGGGAGAATAATAACTAGAAGAGATGACTGTAATACATATAATTAACACTCTTTTCTGTTCCTTATCCAAAATTTAAATTTACTCCTGTCTAATTTCGAAGATCCAAACCCTGTTTACACAGAAGATGAATATGTCATGTTCTGCAGCAAAAATCGGGTGACTGTAATAAATAGAAAATGAATTCATAACACTAACAAACCATCCAATACTTCGATCATTGAATAAAACTACCCATAAAATTTGAATGAATTTAGTTGATAACTAATCAATCCTAGATTCGCTAAAACAAAAAATGTCTGTGGGAGGTTTCCAATTATTTAATTAGATGGTTAAAAATTTTAACATCATTGTTGTCATTCATTCGATCGAAAAAAATGTCGTTCCCTTTGTTGCGATTGATGTTCCCTTTGCAGGTAATGTCATTTATTTGAACAGAACAAAATTCATTCCCTTTGTTGCGATTGTTGTTCCCTTTTTGGGTAGTGTCGTTCATTTGAACAGAACAATTGTCATTCCTTAGGTTTGCAATTGTCGTTCCCTTTTGTGAGTCATATCGTTTATTCAAATAGAACTACTTCCATTCCTTTTGTCATGATTGTCGTTCTTTTTTCGGATAGCGTTGTTCATTCAAAAGAAACACCTGTTGTTCCTTCTGCGGTTTTTTCTTGTTGTTGTTCCTTTCCTTTGAAAATAACAATTTTCACCAACAACACTTCCTTCTGATATGTTTAGCCACTCCTTTGGGTACGAACTTCACTAACTAATTTTCAACACCATTTCTAATTATCATAGTAACGATTTTTCATTTCCTTTTGTGGACTATCTAGCATACCTTATCGAATTGTTTTTAGATTGATTTCTCCGAATTATCTTAATATTGTTCATAATCCTTAACCACCATAATTCGTTTCTTTCCCCTATATATATATACATATACTTGAATGATAATTTTCCTTCATATCATAATAAGGAGTCTAAGGAACATTTTTTCTTTACATTCTTACACTTGTTACGCCATCCCTCGCTCTTAAGGAGTAGATGAGCCTCCCTTAATAAAGCCTAAAAAAGGAAAAAGACAAAAAAAAACGATGGAAATAAAAATTAAATACAAGTAAAGAAATAAAATTCTCCCACAAAGGATATGGGATGTCATCACGAGCCAACCTACCACGATCATAAGATAATAACATAAGTGACATTCCCATTATGGCTACCACACCAGAGCAATGGCCTTTGGCATTTTTTTTAGTCAAAGGACAAGAGGTCTCATCACGAGCCGACTTGTTCACTTAGGTTAGAATCTAGTGAGTGGAATTATCATTATCTAGCTACCAAACCAGAATAGTGGTGTTTTTGGGAAAAGACGATTCAAACTATTTATTAAGGATAGAGGCTCATCTATGGGATAAAAGGAAACCCTGCCAAGGCTATGGACGCCTGCTGGCAGCAGTGGCTCTGCCTATGGTATGGAAGTTTATCTTTAATACACTAAGTTTTTTTTGTGTGTTCCTAGACTTCCTTTCTTAAAAGAGGCTATTATTCCGGTTATATTCAATAACAAGGGGAAGTAACAAAGTTATGACATGAAGAATATTTCTAACACGTGAACAAATTTAGATTACTCATAATATTTTTCCTTAAACACATTTTTTTGAACATAGGTATGCGAATTTAAATTTCCCACAAAAGAGTGATTATTTTTCATGATTACTGTTAAAATGATTTTGAAAGTTATTAATGATTGTT
Organism: Picea engelmannii; assembly: GCA_009831015.1. Taxonomy (NCBI): domain Eukaryota; kingdom Viridiplantae; phylum Streptophyta; class Pinopsida; order Pinales; family Pinaceae; genus Picea; species Picea engelmannii. The sequence goes on from ML792993.1 coordinate 59,567, forward strand.
CTCCCAATGGCGGTGGCGACGTAGTAATTACCCCTCACCTGAATTACCTACCATCATTAAACTCACACATATCGATGGTCGAGGTCGACCTTTTCATTTATCAGGGTGTTAACGATATTTCTTGTAAGGGGGGTTAGAATGCAAAAGGATGGGTTAAAACCCACTTTTCCTAAGTTCGGATGTAAATGTGCCCGTGGTAAACAGTGAACGGATATGGACGGCGTGCATCCGCGTGCCCAAATCAATGGTGCATATGCGATTCCAAACCCCCCTGCCTTTCTACCTTTAAGCGGAAGGGGGGGGGTCCGGAATCGGGGGCGCATCTCTTCAACGGTCCAGATCAGCGCGCCCAGATCAACGACGATAAAGGAAATTCTGGACCCCCCCTGCCTTTCTACCTTTAAGAGGAGTGGGGGGGGGGGGGGGGGGGTCTGGAATCAGGCACGCAGCTTTCGGACGGCCGAGATCTTAGCGCCCGGATCAACGGTGCTCGCGTGATCCCATCATTCTCAGTTGTTTTGTGTTTAGCCTGCGTGGGCCCTTCTCCCGTCATGTCATCTTCCAGAACCACCTTTCTCCTGCTTCCGTGTATCATCCATCCTCCTCCCCTCTTTGGTCTGCATGGTCCTCCTTCCTTCTCATCGTCCACTCACCACCTTCCACGTGTCTCTTTCCTTCCACGTCAGCCTCCCCCTAAAATGTGCCCATCACATCTACTCTCCTGCCTCCTTCGCTTATCGCCTTTTTCCATGTGTCTCCCCTGTAACCTCTCTCCCCCCCTCATCTCTTCATACTCCACTCCCCGCTGTTTTGGCCCCATCACTCCATTCTCGTGCTTCACCTTCCACGCTAGCCTCCACGCCTATTCTTTAGGCCAGTCAGTTATTCCAGGTGGCAACGTGGGAGGCCCGCCACGTCCCGAAGGTGTCGAGTTGGCCGAGCCATCCTCAATCCCGATGAAGCAGTTATTGAAGTGGTTGGTGGTGGTTAGACATCGCCTCCGCCATAATGGGAAAGCACGACAATGAATTAAAGGCACGTCGATTCACCATTGGAACTGTCAAAGAGTTAGATTGCGTTTGACATAAGTTGCACGATCTTTCAGAGGTTGACTGTTAGAAATCCATGCAGACGCAAAGCCTTCAATGCAGTGTCTTGATTTCGTTGATGTTGTTGTTCTGAGTATATGAAGGCGTTTTCGCCATTTTTGTATCTATCGATGGTAGAGAGAAGCTCCCGACTGTAAAATTTTAACGACCATTCTGGTTCCCTGGTTATGTATCTGTGTTTGAGACTTCTTGTTTTATGACAAACAATTTTCCTTTTCCATCTATGTTTCATCTCTTGCTGGAGAGTTCATAATCGAATGCTTTGTATGAATTAACACAGTTATGTTATGGTAAATGATTTATTGTCGCATTTCTGTTTTCTCTAGTTTCCCGCATTTGGAAGTAAGAAGATCTTGTCTTTAGATGCCTGCTCTCACAGTCTGTTAGAAGCCTGATGCCTATAGCAGACCCTTGCACCCTTCTTATGAAGTCTTCCATCTACTCACCCTTATTACAAATCACTGTTTGAAGTTTATCAAGACCTCACTCACCCGTGCAGGCCTGGCCTAGTTTCTGAGTTGAGACGACTGTTCCGAGTTTGCTTCCATTTGATCACCCCTTTCAAGCAAATCATGACATTAAACTGATGGGTGTCAGGCTCTGCTCCTGCAAGCAATCCATGAGTGACTTCTGACGCTAACATTTATGGCGCCGTTGCCGGGGACGAAGTTGAACATTTTCCCCGGGATTGAACGACAAAGATCAACTGATTGTAAAGGTGCATCAGATATCAGAACTTGAAGATTTCTACTGTGCACCTAGCGACTCCATTGTGACGACTCCGCTGGGGAGAACCTACTCTATCAATTGTGGCTTCGAGAGGCAGACACACGAGGTCTAATCCACACTTGCCTTTAGCTACACCAGAAGCTGACTCGGAAGCGGTTCGCAGAAAGGGAAAGAGCTATGTGAAATAAGTTTCCATCGCCGAAACAGGTAATGCGCCTTCCCCTTCTGTGAGAAATCCATTTTCTTATTCTTAGCTTCCTAGTCGTCCTTCTTTTGAGGTTTCCCATTTTCTGAATTTTGGGAGTGTTCCTGCTGAGTTTTCTCCTCCTGGTCTGGTATCAGAAAGAGAGATCCTTGTCACTCCCCCCTCCCTGGAGGTCGTGCCTCATCAAAGACCTCAGGCCTCTGAAGGTTTCACCACCCCTCCTTTTGTTGCTACTACTGCACAGAGAGAAGCATCTGCACACTCAGGTCCCTTGGCTCTCTCTTTGTTTTCTCCGTTGTCTCCTCCAAGAACCTCTTTTCCGACATCTCCCATCCATATTCCTTCCCTTTCGAGTTATCCTCTACCTAATACTCCTATGGATGGTGCTAATCCCCCTCTGAATAGAATGGATGCCATAGTTGCTACTAGATATGCTCCTTTAATCCTACCACATCCTATGAACCCCCTCCCTGCTGGAGACTATTTGAAATACATGCCCAAGTTCAGTGGAGAGGGAGACATAACTACTGAAGAGCACTTAGCTTCTTTTTACAGTTATGTAGACAACTTGAATATCGAGAGTGAATATGTCTGGATGAGAGTTTTCATCCAGAGCCTCGATGGAGAGGTGAGGAAATGGTTCTGAGGATTGGCCCCTGGATCTATTGCTGGCATTGAAGCCTTGGATAGCGTCTTCCTGAGGTAGTGGGGAGACAGAAATGATTATATGTATTACAAGACAGAGTTTGGGGATCTGAAGAAAATGGATGGAGAGTCTGTCTCTGACTTCTCCAAAAGATTCAATAAAATGTATAACAAGATTCCTGCAGAGATTAAACCCTCAGAGGCCTCTGCTCAAATTTCCTATGCTGGTGCATTTGACCCTGATTTTTGTCTCTTATTAAGAGAAAGAAGAGCCACCTCTTTAGCTCAGATGCAAGATGTAGCTATAGAAGTGGAATCCAACATATTAGCAGATGACAGGCTAAGGAACAAAGAAGACGCAGACAGAAGAAAGGGAAGATCTGAAGCCTCAACTTCCATCCCATCTTTGCCCCACCCTCAAGTGAATGAACTGACCGAGATAATGAAGGTACTGACCGAAGAGGTGGAGAAATTGAAGGTGGAAAGGAAACAAATGTATAAGGTCCCTCAGAACACCGAAAATAAAGGAGGTTTCAGGGGGACAAATAATATTTCTCCCCCAACTATGCACAGAGAAAGGGGAAGAGACAGAGAAGACCAGAGAATTCAGGCCCCTTTTCAGAACCATCTGGTTGCCCATGAGGAGGAAAGAGAAAAAAATGAGCTAGAAGACACTCCTCATTTTCCTCATCTCACTCAGACAGATTATGAAGAGTATCTCATGGATAGTCAGCTAAATGAATTGAGCAAGGGAGATAAAGCTAGTGGCGGTCGAGGCAGGTACAACCTGAGGTCCGACAAAAGGATAGTAGCACCTGATGTTCCTGAGCAATCCACTAGAATAGAGAAACCTGCTAATGAAGTAGCAGACGCTCATAGAGGTAAGAAGGCTCCACCTCTCTCTTCCATTGTCCATAATCATGTTCCTGAAATTAGAGAAATCCCAAAGCCTATGTCTTCTTTCAATTTCGAACATGAGACTCAAAAGATCAGCCTATGCCACTCACTGAGTTAATTAAACATGGGGAATTCAAAAAGCGCTTCTCTGAGCTGTTGAAATCCGAAGCCTCATACCCTCTCACAGACTCCATAAAACTCCAAGATGAAAGGCCTGCAGTTGTCCTAGGTCCCATGGTAGAAGACAGAGATGATTCATCCCCTCCCTTCTACACATCCCTGAACATACATGACAAAGTGCTGCATAATTGCCTTATGGATTCAGGGGCCTCTCACAACCTTATGCCCAAAACTGTCATGGAAGAATTGGGACTAGAAATCACCCGAGCCTATCATGACCTCTATTCTTTCAACTCCAGGAGGGGTCAGTGTTTGGGAGTCATCAAGGACTTGGTAGTTTCCCTGTTTCAGCTGCCCATGAAGAGTATGGTCATGGATATTGTGGTAGCTGACGTCCCCCCTAAGTTTGGCATGATGTTGTCGAGATCTTGGATAAAGAGACTAGGGGGAACCTTGCAGATGGATCTCACATATGCCACCATTCCAATATTTGGAGGGGAGCATAGGAGACTGTACAGAGAAGCCCAACTGGCCTACATAATCAGTGATGAAGCCAACCCTACCAATCATCCCATCTATGCCTTGCACACTGATTTAGGCTCCAGTTTACTACAGATCACCCACACCCCTGAGGCTCCTTTACAGATCAGAAAGCAGCCCATTCTTAATCAGGAGTCACCCCCTCCAACCACCTCTGTTTGGAAGATGTTCTTTGACGGAGCTTCCTCCAGTATGGGTGCAGGTGCCGGAGTGATATTCATATCACTCTGTCGGGAGACCATATCTCTGTCATACAAACTAGAATTCCAAATCACCAATAATGTGGCAGAGTATGAAGCTCTGGTTCTGGGATTAAGAGCTGCCAAGGAAATGGGAATTAAGGAGATGACTGTGTTTGGAGATGCAGAATTAATCGTCTAGCAGGTAAAAAACGCCTATCATGCCAAGAATCCTCGGCTCGGAAATTACAGAAATGAGGTGTGGGACCTGGTTGATAATTTCTTCCTGGATTTTAACATTTCCTACATTCCAAGGGAGGAAAATGCTTCAGCCGACTTTTTAGCTGTCACAGCTAGTTTGATTGAAGTTCCCACGCTGCCCACTGCCGGGTCTGATGTTGAAATAAAATACAGACCTTCTATACCAGACAATGTCAAACACTGGAAGGTGTTTGAAGATGATCTAGAAATCGAGAAATTTCTCCAGTCCGTCGATGACTTTTCCGCAATGCACATAGATGAGAATCCTGACGAGGAAGGTGACCATCACCCTGGGGAATTTGTGAATAAAATTGCTGATCACCAGATCATTCAGCTACCGAGAAATTACATTCCGAAAGGACTAATCCCATTAGAAAGATTGTTCGATGGGAATGATGTGGAAGTGAAGGGTAAAGTTTCAGGTGATGATGATGACACAGCTGAATGCAACATAGGCACACCTGAGGAGCCTAAATTGGTCAAGCTGTCAAGGAGTCTGACTGAGGAGCAGAGAGCCGGATATACTAAGTTACTGAAAGAGTTTGCTGATGTGTTTGCATGGACCTACGAAGACCTCAAAACGTATGACACATCAGTCATCGAGCACAAAATCCCACTGAAAGAGGAGGCTAATCCATTCAAGCAGAAGCTGAGACAAATAAATCCCATGTTGCTACCCGTCATGGAGAAAGAGGTAAAGAAGCTGCTGGATGCCCAGATCATTGTCCCCTTGAGATATTTTGAATGGGTAGCCAATTTGGTCCCGGTGAGAAAGAAAAGTGGGGAAATCAGACTCTGCGTTGATTTCAGGAACTTGAATAGAAGTTCCAGAAAGGACAATTATCCCCTGCCCAACATGGAACACATATTGCAGAGGGTCACTGGTGCATCCAGGATATCCATGATTGATGGTTTCTCAGGATACAATCAGATATCAGTCATGCTTGAGGACAGAGAAAAAACAACCTTCACCACTCCTTGGGGCACGTTCATGTATGCCAAAATGCCTTTCGGACTGATGAATGCGGGAGCAACATTTCAGCGAGCCATGGACATAGCCTTCATCGGGGAGAAGGACCAGTTTGTGGTGATATATCTGGATGACATCACAGTCTTCTCCAAGACTGATAAAGAGCACTGCTATCACTTAAAAAGAGTTTTCCTGAAGTGTCAGAGGTATGGCCTATCTTTAAAACCCAAGAAATCACTGTTTTCTATGCAGGAGGGAAAGCTGTTAGGTCACATAGTGTCAGCAGAGGGAGTAAGGATTGACCCAAGCAGGGTGGAAGTGATCCAGGCCCTGTCACTTCCCAGGTCTAAGAAGGAAGTCCAGGCCTTTTTGGGGAAGATAAATTTTCTGAGAAGATTTGTTTCAAATTTTGCTGAGTTGGTGAAACACATCACAACTATGCTCAGGAAAGGAAGTGAAGTGAAATGGAATGCTGAACCCAGGGAATCTTTTGCCCAAATAAAGAAAGAATTGATCGAGGCACCTGTGCCAATCAGTCCCGATTATTCTAAAGATTTCCTGATTTTCTCATTTGCTTCTGATGACTCGGTAGCAGCAGTCTTGTTGCAGAAAAATGATCAAGGACGAGAGAAACCTATTGCTTTCTACAACAAGGCGTTGAGAGATGCTGAACTCAGGTATGAGATCATGGAAAAGCAGGCCTATGCATTGGTGAAAGCTCTCAAAGCTTTCAGGATTTATGTTTTGCACTAAAAGATCACTGCATATGTCCCTTCAACCTCTGTGAAGGACATTCTTGTACAACTTGACATAGATGGGAGAAGGGGTAAATGGATCGCCAAGATCCTGGAATTTGACCTGGAGATTAAGCCCACCAAGTTGATAAAGGGGCAAGGTTTGGCCAAGCTGCTGGCCGAATCCAATTGCAAGACTTTGGGGATTAACTTCATAAATGAGCAAGCTGAGTCATCCGGCGGGAATTCTCAGATCATCATACCTCTAGCGTCATGTCCCTGGTACAAGGATATATTATATTTTATGCAAGAATTAAAGCCCCCTGACAGATTAGGAAAGAGTAGGGCCAGAGCTTTGAAGTTCAAAGCGGTCAGGTATTGTCTCATTGACCGAGCCTTGTATTGGAGAGACCCTCTGGGGATACTATTGAGATGTCTGGACCCGCTGCAAGCCCAGAAGGTGATGTTCAATTTTCATAGCAGTCTCTGTGGAGGTCATCATTTTTGGAAGACCACGGCCCACAAAATCCTCCGGGCTGGGTATTACTGGCCTACTTTGTTTACTGATGTCTGCAGGGAAGTCAGGGCTTGCATTAAATGCCAGAAGTTCTCAGGTAAACAACAACTCAAATCTCTTCCATTAAAGCCTGTAGAAGTTTTGACACCCTTTCAGCAGTGGGGATTGGATTTCATCGGAGAGATTCATCCTCCCTCAAGTGGCCAACACAGATGGATCCTCACCGCGACTAATTATTTCAACAAGTGGATAGAGGTTGTCCCCACCAGGAGCACTTCTCACAAAATAATCATCAGTCTCTTGGAAGACATCATAGCCAGATTTGGTTGCCCAAGTAGGATTGTCACTGACAATGCCGCCCCCTTCAGGTTTGAGCCTCTGGTCAAGTTCTGTGAATAGTTTGGGATTTTACTGGTTCACTCCACTCCATTCTACCCTCAAGGAAACAGACTGGCAGAGTCTTCCAATAAAAGCCTAATCAAGCTCATCAAAAAGATACTGGAGGACAATCAGAGGGCCTGGGACTCAAAGCTCAAATTTTCCCTTTGGGCTGATCGGGTAACAACAAAGAAATCCCTGGGTCTCTCACCTTTCCAACTTGTTTACGGAACAGAGGCCATTTTCCCCACTCAAATCGCCTTACCTGTGGCAAATTTCCTCCAAGATTTTGAAGGAGAACCTAACCATGTGGTCAGGAGGATTCATCAAATGGTGGAGGTGCAGCAGATCAGAGAACAGGTCATGGATAGAGCCTGCAATCATGAGCAGAAGATCAAACAAGCTTTTGACAGGAAGAACAGAAAGAAGGAATTCAAGCAAGGTGACCTGGTACTCAAGTGGGACGCACCCAGGTAGGACATGGGCAAACACAGTAAATTTGATGCCCTCTGTTTCGGGCCTTTTAAGATCCTTGAAGTATTTTCAAACAACACTTACAGGTTACAGGATCTAGAAGGCAAATAAGTTTTTAGTGGCCCAGTAAATGGGCATTTCTTGAAAAAATGTTTTCTGTGAGCCGTAGTCGGCTCTTTTGTTTTTGTATATATTGTTTTTGTTTTGTTTTCAGTTTAATAAATGACTCCATAGCCCAACAACAAGGCACTGGATCTGCAAAAGTGTTCTTACAACATCACAGGGATGACTCTATCCCCCATGGAGCCAAATGTTAATGATATTTCTTGTAAGGGGGGTTAGAATGCAAAAGGATGGGTTAAAACCCACTTTTCCTAAGTTCGGATGTAAATGTGCCCATGGTAAACAGTGAACGGATCTGGACGACGTGCATCCGCGTGCCCAAATCAACGGTGCATATGGGATTTTGGACCCCCCCCGCCTTTCTACCTTTAAGCGGAGGGGGGGGGTCCGGAATCGGGGGTGCATCTCTTCAATGGTCCAGATCAGCGCGCCCAGATCAACGACGATAAAGGAAATTCTAGACCCCCCTGCCTTTCTACCTTTAAGCGGAGGGGGGGGGGTCCAGAATCAGGCGCGCATCTTTTCGATGACTGAGATCTTAACGCCCGGATCAACGACGCTCGCGTGATCCCATCATTCTCAGTTGTTCTGTGTTTAGCCTGCATGGGCCCTTCTCCCATCATGTCATCTTCCAGAACCACCTTTCTCCTGCTTCCGTGTATCATCCATCCTCCTCCCCTCTTTGGTCCGCATGGTCCTCCTTCCTTCTCATCGTCCACTCACCACCTGCCACGTGTCTCTTTCCTTCCACGTCAACCTCCCCATAAAATGTGCCCATCACATCTACTCTCCTGCCTCCTTCGCTTATCGCCTTTTGCCATGTGTCTCCCCTGTAACCTCTCTCGCCCCCTCATCGCTTCATACTCCACTCCCTGCTGTTTTGGCCCCATCACTCCATTCCCGTGCCCCACCTTCCGCGCTGGCCTCCACACCTATTCTTTAGGCCAGTCAGTTATTCCAGGTGGCAACGCGGGAGGCCCTCCACGTCTCGAAGGTGCCGAGTTGGCCGGGCCATCCTCAATCTCGATGAAGCAATTATTGAAGCGGTTGGTGGTGGTTAGACATCGCCTCCGCCATAATGGGAAAACACGGCAATGAATTTAAGGCACGTCGATTCGCCGTTGGAACTGTCAAAGAGTTAGATTGCGTCTGACATAAGTTGCATGATCTTTCAGAGGTTGACTGTCAGAAAGCCATGCAGACGCAAGGACTTCAATGCTGTGTCTTGATTTCGCTGTTGTTGTTGTTCTGAGTATATGAAGGCGTTTTCTCCATTTTTGTATCTATCGATGGTAGAGCGAAGCTCCCGACTGTAAAATTTTAACGGCCATTCTGGTTCCCTGGTTATGTATCTGTGTTTGAGACTTCTTGTTTTATGACAAACAATTTTCCTTTTCCATCTATGTTTCATCTCTTGCTGGAGAGTTCATGATCGAATGCTTCGTAGGAATTAACACAGTTATGTTATGGTAAATGATTTATTGTCGCATTGTTGTTTTCTCTAGTTTCCCGCATTTGGAAGTAAGAAGATCTTGTCTTCAGATGCCTATTCTCACAGTCTGCTAGAATCCTGATGCCTATAGTAGACCCTTGCATCCTTCTTATGAAGTCTTCCATCTACTCACCCTTATTGCAACTCACTGTTTGAATTTTATCAAGATCTCACTCACCCGTGCATGCCTGGCCTAGTTTCTGAGTTGAGACGACTATTCCGAGTTTGCTTCCATTTGATCACCCCTTTCAAACAAATCGTGACATTAAACTGATGGGTGTCAGGCTCTGCTCCTGCAAGCAATCCAGGAGTGACTTCTGACGCTAACACAGGGGGTGAATATTCTGCACATTTATCGATAGATCACAATGATTGCATTAAATGGGAAAACTCACATTTTTATATACATTTGTTGTTCTATGATATTTACCATTTCTAGTAATATTTTCTCAAAGGCTGGTCTAACTAAGTTGTAGCCGGGAATGATAGCTGTCCTCATTTGTTTACAGAATACATCGACGGTCGAATTTTACATCGAGATCCCACATTGCTATGGGTAACCGACCAGGCAAGGGAAAATTTACATCGTCTTGGGTGGACAAAATATTTCAATAGATTGCAGGGATACGACATAAATATCACGCTAGCATTTTTCCATAACTTGTAGAGAGGAGTCTCCATGATCTAATACATACAAATTCCAATCACTGAGGAAGTTATAGCGGAGGTAACATGCCTCCCCAATGAAGGCACACAGTAGACCGGGAAGTATACGACACTCAAAGAGGCTGTAGAGTCCTTTGTAGAACTAGGAGAAGCACTCGATAAAAAAGGGAAAGGAATCAACCCCACTGCAATCAACGAGCCATGTAGGGAGATAACATGAGTAATACAAAGGTATATCACATGTGATGGGAGGTACGATGTGGTGATACTGCGCCACCTTAAACTGTTAGCAACACTAAAATAGAGGTTAGTAATAAATTTGCCATTTTTTCTAAATGCCGTGTTGCATGAAGTTGTTGCAAGGACCCAGAAGGCCAAAGACCCTGCCAATATAATTAGTCACCATGGACTAGTAAAACTAATATTAAACAAGGCCTTGATCCAAACACAAATCACTTGGGGAGAATTAATTGAACCCCTACAAATTGAACAACCTGAAATGCACCATGAAATTCCCCCACAGGGAATTGAGGCAACTCAGGTAGGAGGAGATAGTGCCCAAATGGAAGTTCCAGTACCCTAGCCTGAAATTGAAGAAAACCCTATCTGGTTGGAAGAAAATCAGACCAAACAAGAAGAAACATCAAAGAAGAAGAGACAAAGAGCAATGCTTGTTCCTGAAACCTCTACTGTGAAAATAAGAAGGGGTAAAAAGACAATTCAACCTGAAAACATTCAGGAAATTATGTAGCACATAACCTTCATGAAGAGGGAGAAGGTTGTAGAATCCATATCCCCCATCCAAAAACATGTTATAAGTTCAGGTTTGCAGTATTTTAGAGAGATTAAAGAAGAATATATTTCTGCTTCCAAACTCAGATGGGATGTCTCCTCAAATGCAGTCAAGAATAGGGAACCCTTTGATTTCAAAATTTTTCATGCAACCACCTTCAAGTTAGAAAGGTATTCCAGAATGATCCAAAATGAAGGGCCTTCTTGGATTGGATGCATGTACAGTCCTCCCATTATTTAGTATCCTCCATAGGGTTATCAAAGTATTTATGAAATTTGTAAGAAGGGAGAAGATGCTTCTTTTGAAGAGCTTAGGGTAAGAATGGGTTTAGGAGACCTAGAGAAAACACCTCTCCTCCCTTCAACATCGTTGTTTTACATGTAAACTCTTTTCTTTCATGAAGACATGCAAAAAGGTAAGATGGGGGGTATGTTGAGTTGAGAAAAAGGTACAAATATCCTCCTTATTACCATGGTTTATGATATATTCTTGATTGAATTTTCTATTAATTAGAAATAATTAGGAAAGAAAATGAATAAAAAGTCTTCTAGAAATGTTATTGAGTGATATTAGATAATTTCCGAATTTCGGTTTGAATTGTTTGATTTTATTGCATAAATGGACAATTATTGTTAAACTCAAGATAGTTAATAAGATTATGAAGATGCATAGACTATTGGAGATCGAAGAAATAGGGCACAAAGCAATTTTTGAGGAAGATTGATTCTCTATTTTGTAATCTTTATAAATAATAAAAGCAATCCCGAGGATCTCTCAATCCTCAGGATAACTTAATTTACCCATGTCATTGTAATATATAGAGGGTAATGAGCCATAGAGACACATCCAAGAAATTTATCCAAGTATTCGGATCTCTGAATTGCTCTATGCAAGAAGTCCATTGTAAATGATTCACCAGCTATGGAATTAATCAAAGACTTGAGCGTTTTAATCATCTTTGCATACTGTGTTTTTAGCAGTAGTACCTTCTGAAGACTATGGGCCCAGTCGGAAGGAGTTACTGTCTCAATCTGTAATCATATCAATTTTATTCCAGTCCTGTGATTTAAATTTCTTTGCAACAATTAAGATACATGCTCGAGTGTGTTGATGTTTTTATAAATTGGTTATGCTATTTAAATTACATAGGATAGATGTTTCATTTGAAGGTTATCGATTGATGTTCCATTTCCCATTGCTGTAGTTTATTGCTTGAGAGTTCCTCTCATATTCACATACGCTGTTCCTTTTATTAAATTTGTGTTTGCTGTTCCTTTCACTTAAATTCACATTTGTTGTTCCTTCTTAATTTTACAGTAATTCGCTATTCTTTTCCCGCAGGTTAAACAATCATTAATAGATTGATTCATTAGGTGTTTTCACATATTAAATTACTATTTCTTAGTTAGATGAATTCAACAAATTGTTTGATGTTTTAATTCACAGTGTGTTAGTGACCAGATTACAATTCTATTGAGTAAGTTCTTAGTTTCAGAGTTTTTATTGAATTTGCGAGGAACTTGATTATTGATAAACTCAGATTTGCTTTAACTACATGATTTTAACCTCTACAACTATCTGCATAGACTTTGCTGATATTCTCGAAAGAAAAGACGAATAATCGGTTGATAAATTAATGTTAGACTAAGGTTATTTTTAGGACATCTTTAGAGCCCAACATTCTATTTGTTATATATGATCAAGATTCTAGGTTCCTTAGCCATTTTTTGAAAACACTATGGCATCTATTGGGATACAAAATCCAATTTTTAAAATCCTTTCATCCTCAGATGGAATACCAAACATAGGTGGTAAATGACACCCTCATTCATGCCCCTCTCATGTTCTATCATATGCATAAACCATGAGATAATTATTTACACATCATCCAACACAATTATAATTAGGTAGTTCACAATTCAACAAGATATTACTCTTTTAAGGTATGCTATGGTTTTCAACCAGTTGTGCCCTATGAGCACCTAGTTATTTTTCCCCTTGTCAATTTTCCAAAGAAATAGATGGAACAACAAAGTGCTACCTCATTACATGACACATGGATCATGTACACACTCAAGTGAAATTTGCTCTTTCTAACATACAAAACAACTATAAAACACCAACAATATTGATATAGGGCTCTTGCTTTGTTCCAGGTGGGTGATCAATTCTAGCTTCCTTTTCCAAAATAATTCTTTAAATGCCAACAACATCACAAGATCTAGGGTCTTTTCTACTATCCCTATACCAATATTCAACAAGTGGGACACAATTAATTCAAGATGGACCTCCCAACTTAGCTAGGAATCCATCCAGTCATTAATGTGAATCATCTGAAGTTTTGCAAACCTCCTCAACTAGAAGAGGAAGTTCTTATCGCACATCCCACTCACAATATTCATGATTTTCAGAATCCATTGCAAGAAGATATGGTTCTATAATTGCACACTCATAAGTCTATACCAAAGAATTACAAACAAAATATACCATAATAAGGAGAACTTAAAGCTACTGAAATACCAAATCGATAATTTGAGCCCTTGCCTATTATTTAAATACGTTCATACTTGTATTACGATTTGTTACCCCCTAAGATGTAGGGGTAAATAGAGGATATTTTTCTCCTATGATCCTTATCACATAAAACAATTCCATAGTTGAGAGACATGGTTTCCACATATAGTTGACCAATGATGTTTCCCACATTTTTCTTAGCTCACTCTCATTTGATGATTATGGTTATTGAAATACACAAGGTGCATTTTTTCATTGCTTCATATTAAGTGTTAATGCCTTATGTTTTTTTTTATGAAAGTAGTGACCATTGGTTGAGTCAGATAATGGATCATGAAATTCTAGATTTGTGCCTTTCCCTTGTTTCACCTTGGTTCTCATCATCATATTCTAGATAAGGGTTTTCACTCATGGGTTGAGTTTTACTACTGAGGGGCTTCAAAGGTGTAATGTGTCCATATCCCAATACATAAATGTTATTCTACATCCTTCCTATTTCCATTGTCCTACACATGGGTTGGTTGTCATATGTCACTCAAAAAGGGTCAGTGCTTCATAATCACATGAGAAGGAGTTGTAATCTCGAGTTTAATGTAGCTTAAAAAAATAAAGATACGAAGATCAAAATTCAAAGAAAATGAAAAGAAAAGAAAGGGGAAAAATCAAAATAAATAAAACATGAGTAATTCCCCCTTGCTATGAGGCCATCACCCCAAGTATTATGTAATGTATGCATATCTAAAAGGACTAAGTGGAACAAAATAAAAGTTAAAATACAAAATAGGTTAAATGAACAAAGAAAAAGGTGAATAAGAGGTGGAAAGACATAGTTTTGAGGAAAGGGAAACTCAATGCATAAACACTCCCTCATTCCAAAGGCATTCATGTTGATGAATATCTTAAACAACCTCACATGACTATGCAATACAACTCATGAAGTTACCCTTTGATCATACCATCTGTCACTACACATTCTCTTTGATAGGTTTTCTTGGGAAATACTTCTCTTCTCAGGTGTTGGCACATGTAATAAGGGTTAATGATGATCCTCCAATACATAAATTTTAAAAATTGTATGAATTCCATGAGTTATTGTGGCGTTTGAAGATGATTCTTAATGTGATCTACCTAACGGAAATTACATTTTACATGATTCACTTGTTATGTTGCAATGGAATTCTGTGCATTCCTCCAGATTGATTACTACCTTAGGCGACTTGCACCTTACATTGGATGATGTACCAAGAATGGATGTGACTTAGATTAAGCCTTGTTCCTTTGGAGGAAATTGAGGATTCCCCTTGCACACTTGATTGAGGTCATTCCGCTTATTATGAAGGTCTTTTGACCACTTCTGAGGTCGTTTCACCCTTTGGGAGAGGACATTGCACCTCTTGGATGAAACATTGCACCCTTTGGAGGATACATTTGACTTTTGAGCCCATTTGCATCCCTTTTTCACATGATTTGAGTGAGTCGTCCACTCTTGGGAGCCCACACGTGCCAAATCTGTGACATGATCATGAATTTATGGAGGATGACTTGACATATGAGCATGTTTTACATCATTTATGGAGCATCGTTGGGGGTGTTTTCACTCTTCCACTCTTGTATCATGGATATTTTTATGTCTTTTCACCTTATCTCTAGGGATGATAAAGAGATAAAGACCATTTTTATATTTTCTTAGGATAAATTATAGGAAAATATTATTATTGTAATGAGAAGGGTGCTATATCTCTCATATACTATTAGAGACCTAAACCCCTAACTTCTCATGTATGTAGAATAATATATT
The DNA here is from genome assembly GCA_009831015.1 of Picea engelmannii. Classification (NCBI taxonomy): domain Eukaryota; kingdom Viridiplantae; phylum Streptophyta; class Pinopsida; order Pinales; family Pinaceae; genus Picea; species Picea engelmannii. Next base: position 74,711 of record ML792993.1, read on the forward strand.
TCCATGTAATAAAAGACGATACTAGTTAATAAGGCCTATTTAATCAATATGAACAAGTCAATGTAAGAATACCTAATAGAAGCTTCTGCTTCTAGAAAGATCTTCCTTTAGAATGTTCTTTAGAAGATAGAATTAGTATAAATAAGAGTAGAAGGTATGAGAGGGAATTGTCTTTAGAATTATTGTAATAGAGATCTACTCTGCTGGAGGTTTCCCCCTCGAATAGGCAAGTGAACATTGTTTCCTATCAATAAAGGTATTATTTTGGTGTTGTGGTTCCATATATTCACTGCAATATTTCTATTTTTTACTATTATAATAGATCCGGTGCATAACAAGTGGTATCAGAGCCCTTTCCTTTGCATGATCTGTGGGTTAATTTTTTTTCTAGGGTAGAGACTTGTTTTGACGTCTTTAAGATACAAATATCTATCGTTCAACACATAAATCCATGGTCGGGGAACCATACATGCAGGAAATAAAAGAGGTAATTAAGCTCACATTGTTGGACACCCTTGTAACCCTTGTTGGTACCCCTTCAAGTGATAGCACATAAGAAAAAACTTATATATAGACTTGTGCTTCCATGTGCCTCTCGTATATCAGGAGACCCCCTAGCTATCCTAAAACCAACCATAGATCAATCGATTGACCGCTTGAATGTTATAGTGCCACTGAGAACAACACTCAAGAAGATACTCTCTAGTACCTGGGTAATCGGGTAGTACAAATAAGGGTAAGGTCTAACCTCCTTAGTTAGTGCCCTAAGATATTGGGTTGAGTACTAATATTGGACCCTACACGTATATCAGAGAGATATAACACAGGGAAAAACCTTGTCTTTAGGAACCCTGAAAACCCTAACCCTTGGGAAGAAAACGAAACAGAAAAGGAACATGGAAGATATATTTCCGTGCAACCTTTCCTTCGTCACTTGGGTTGCAAAAATCACAAACAGAAAAGGAATAGAGAAGATGTATTTCCCTGCAACCTTTCCTCCCGCATTCAGGTTGCGAAGATTACTATACATTTATTTCATTTTTCTGTTAAGAATTTGGGAATTTCAATACTTAGGTATTTTTCATATCTGCACAAAACCCTAGCGAGTAAAAAAAAAAGAAGAAAGAAAGAAAAAGGGAAAAAGAAAAAAAAATGGATAAAAAAAAAAAAAACTCATTTGAGACATCTCATTGGATTCCTAGTATGGGACTTGGCAATACCCTTATTTGAGACACATCTCATTGGATTCCTGTTTTCTACTGGATTGTCATGACACCTATCATTTTAATTTTTTTTACCTCCCCAAACCCTTATTTAGGACCTATCTCGTTGGATTCCCCTTTTCTCCATGATCGATGTGATACCTATCATTTTAACCTGCTTTTTTAATCTTCCCGCATGCTTATTTGAGACCTATCTCATTATATTCCTCTTTTCACAGTGAACACACTCATATATATTAATTTTTCACTCTTTTTTCCATGGTCCCACTTCCCCTCTTCCATTCCCTTCCACCCATGGCCACCACTTGCAACCAAGAATTCCTTCACCTGCAAGATGAATCCAAACAACACAGGGTAGAAATCCAAAGACTGACCTTTGAAATTGCTTCTAATAATTCCCGCTTGGATACGTTCGAGGCCAAAGTTACAGGAAAATTGGCAGAGGTTAAGGGTGAATTGTCCTCCCTCACCCAGTGGTTGAAAAAATCCCTTGGATATCCTTCCCTTGAGAAACCTTCGCACTCTTAAGGTGAGAAATATTCCCATAATATGGCCCTTCATTTTGATTCCCTTCCTCATGACCCCTGTCTTCCTCGATTTGAAGTGAATAAATTTGACAGATCTGATCCCACTGGTTACGTCACTCAAATGGAATATTATTTCTCCTTACATGGCATTAGTGATGATCTAGCTAAAATTTGTTATTGTGTTCTCTATTTGGATCCAGAAAGTTGGAAATGGTGGAAATGACATAGACAGACACACCAGGGGTATTTTTCTTGGACTTAGTGTGTGGCAAAGCTATATGACCACTTTGACACTGGAACCCACTATCTTGGTCGTTTGATCAAGTTGAAGAAATCAGCCAGAGTGGAAGAATTTATATCTACCTTTGAACACTTGGATTTCATAACGGAGGGCATGCTTGATATCTTCTTTCAAGAATGTTTTATTAGTGGCCTCAAAGGGGAAATTCGAGCCTAGGTCCTCATGGCTTTCCCTCACACTTGTTTGGAAGCTACTCAAGGTGCTAAGGAAGTTCAAGAAATTGTCTCTGCTTAGACCCACAAAACTTCCTTTGTTCCTCGCACTTGATCTAATAACCCTTCCCCTCCTCTCACTCCCCTCAAGATCTAGAAATTAACCCAGGATGAAATGGAAGAATGCCAACTCAAGGGCCTTTGTTATCATTGTGATGACAAATATTTTTCGGGGAACAAGTGTAAGGAACAAAAGTTTTTTATGGCCATCTCTGAGGATGTTTCTGAAGAAGAGCTCAAGACCATCCCTGTGGTAGAGTTACCCGATCCAAATGCTATTACTCTTCCCTCTGACAAACCAGAAGTAGAACCGGTCATTTCATTGAATGCTCTCACTGGATTCTCTTCTCCCCAAACCCTCAATATCATTGTTTACATTAAGAACTGAAATTTCATCATCTTAATTGACAGTGGAAACACTCATAATTTTTTTCACCGTAATATTTCCCAAGAAACCAATTGCTATATACATGTAGTCAACAAATTTCAAATCATGATTTCCAATGGTGGTTCCATGAAATGTGGGGGGTGTTGTGAAAATGTGTGTCTCCAAATTGGGAAGTACCACCTAAAATCTCATATGTTTGCTATTGACATGGGAGGTTGTGATATTGTGCTCGGTGCAGAATGGTTACACAGTCTTGGTCCCATCCTCATGTATTTTAAGGAATTAATCATGCAATTCCACTAGGAGGGACAACAATATAAATTCAAAGGAATCAAAATAGGCTCCCCTAATATCATCAAGTCCCATTGAATGGAAAATCTCCTCAAAAAAGTTCATTCCAACATTATTTCCCAACTCCATTCTATTCAAGAAATTGAGACACCTGTGGTGCATCCTGACCTCCAATGTATCATCTCCAAACACCAAGATATTTTTTCCACTCCCCAAGGACTTCCTCCTTGTTGTGATGTTCATGAGCATTCCATTCCTCTCATCCTCAATAGTCTTCCTCCCAATGTTCTCCCTTATCGTCATCCATTTTCCAAAAATAATGAAATTGAGAAAATTGTTCAAGAATTGCTAGCTTGATATGAAAATAGAAGGCTAACTTGTTATGCTATGCAAGCACCCTCTACTTCATTAAAATAAACTTTACAGGACCTTGCTTCATGTGTATAAATATGCAAGATAAATTATGTGTTAAGTGCATGTATCTTCTTGTAAATGCTTATGTATGAGGAATTGTTCCTTTAGATGGTTAAATATTTACTTTAAACAAATACACAACAACACAACTTGCAACAAATAAACCATCAAAACTCACAACAATCACAACATGATAAAGGAGTTCACCCCCCTCCGGGCTACATCTCCTTGAGCCTCCATAATGGACTTGGCTCTCTGGGATTAATTAGTCAAAAGTTCTTTTACAAGCTGTTGCTCAACTCAAATGGAAAAACAGACTGCACCATTGATATCAGAACACATAAAAACCCCAAAAATGACTAATACAACTCTGAAAA
>ML792993.1:78672-89220 GCA_009831015.1 Picea engelmannii
CCTCAATCGGCCAAAAGATGAAGAAGTTAGGCCTCCTCCATTTTCCTCCTTCAAGCTTTCTGAAACTGGCTCTACAAAATGCACCTCTGTGTGCATGAACCAAGAACACGCTCCAAAATGCACGTTAAAACCTGGCACCGGGCGCAACTGTGCCAATGGTGCAAACCGTAGAATGGTTAGGGCACCTCCAGCCCCTAACTGCCTAGCACCTGGGCACATGCGGTCCATGTGACCACGCGTTAGAGCTAAAAGGCTAACTGTTGTAACGGGCCAATGATAAAGCGCCAAATGGCGGGCGCATGGGCTATCCATTGTAACCAAATTTAAACCAACTCCCGCGCGCATATACAAAGGTTATACGGTTTATGCAACGGTCACGGGCTATGGTTCAAACCCCCATGCCAACCGTTAACTGCGCACATATGGTCACATAATATTACAAACAACCATAGGTTAAGTTTCAGAACCCGTGCGCACATTATATATACACATATAAATCGGGTCATATGCAATACTCCAATGAAACCTTGGCTTATAGTAATATGAACCCCGCACGAACGGTTATAACTGCACTGTGGGTATGGTCACATGCGCCAATGCAAAGAACCGTGGGTCGGGGCTAAGCCCCGGCCCGACCCCCTGCCAAAACAATACAATATGCAATTCAAATGTAATGTTATCCGCATTCATAACAAGAAACAATGTTTGACATAGTGGTTGGCGGACTTTATTAAGGCGTAGCTGGTTGGGGAGGTACAGGGGTCGAACCCCACGACCTCCATAAAATTTTAACAAACAACCAATTAACCAATACCTGGGTGCCACGTGGCAGCCCGTGATTGGGCCACGTGGTAACCAATCACTTGCCAACAAAACTGCCATGTGTCGACATCTGATTCGACCAACGTCTGCCAATCACTAACCGCCACGTCATCTCCATGTATGCTGCTGATGTCATCCGACACGTAGGATGCTGACGTCACCCTGTGCCACGTGTCACCCTTCCAGTGGTGACACGTGTCACCTCCGAATTGGTCCAACCGTATGCCCAAAAATCCAAATATTCCTGACATGTGTCATCATCTGGAGCCGCCACATGTCCTGTACGGACCTACCACGTCAGACCGTACTGACTGTACAGACAGGTACAGTCAGCATCAAAATTTTTGCCTGTTTGGCTTGGCGAATAGATCGTGATATCTTCTCCATACGGACTCCATTTGAGAAAGTAAATATACCGCCGGAATCAGGAAGACGAGACATACACAATGGTACTGTTTTCGTCACATTCCGAACACTTTGAAATTTGAGCAAAATTTTGACCCCTGGTCCAGATTTTGATCACACCTTCCCACTGAAAGGCTTTTGGACCCACAAAATCTTATCTGTTTGCTTTCAAGTCATATCAAAATATTTTTGACAATCACCTGAATACTTTGACATGCCATGCACTGCAACTAGCTGTGTCCTTCAACCACTGTTCTCTGGCTGCTGCTGACCCACTTCTCTCTCTGTGCTTGGAAGAATTCCAACCTTCCCACTGAGAATCAAGTCCCTCTTTCAAACTCTTTGGCGTCAACACAATCAGCTGTCCAATGGCTGCAAAAAATTTCCTGCGACATCTTGTCACAAGCCAAGAAAACCATCAATCTTGAAAACAAATCATACAAGATTGAAAATGATGCCAACAAAATCTTTTTCTCTTCAAACAAACTGTCGCATCTTGTACTATATCAAAATACATGGCATTTTCCTGCATCTCGATGTACTCAAAATTGACTTATAAGCCAACAAACACCATCGACTAAACACAAGTCGAACAACACGATCGACACAACATAGTCATAAGAAAATCATCAACACCAGTCGAGACTCATTGAAACATCAACCTTCCCAAACTGACAAGTCGACAAACATGATACATAATCATGTAACAATCATGAATCACTCATGATGAACCATCACCAGGTTCACTGCTTACACATACATAAAAACAAATGCATGTTCATGACTCTTCAACTCTCCTTCCAGTACAAACATAAGTACATAACCCAAAACATGTGGGTACATAAGAGCTGAACATGAAAAAGATAAATGGTTGTAGCAAGTGAACATCATATCCATCTTTTACATCCTCCTGGCGAATTTATGCAACTTATCATGCTTCCCATAAATGCACACATAACGCTGAAAAGTGCATTTACAACAGAAAATGCAAGCTTTACTTGCTCAAGAAATCCAACCATTTCTTACCAAGCCAACTCAACGGTGACTTCTTCTGCTGAACATCGTCCTCTTGTGAATCATCTTGACTCACATTGATGATGGAATCTCCTCTTCCATTCTTGTCAAACTCTTTATCCAACTGCTTCTTGTGCTGTGGATGAGTGGTTGGATGCAACGTCCAACATTGGTCAATGAGATGACCCTGCTTCTGACAGTGAGTGCAAATCTTTTGCATCCTCTTTTCACGTTGTCTTTGCTTGGACAATTTCCTGAAAGCGGTTAATCTTTTCCAACATTTTGAAACATGATGGTTATACAAACCACAATATGTACATGGATTCTTTCTTCCATTTTTACATATAAATTTATCATGCTTAACATAATCATAAGCAACTGAATGATAAGCAGAATTATACCTTGAACATTCACCTTTATCGCCTCTTTGAGGAGGGGAATCTGAAGAGTTACAAGCTCTCCTTTGAAGATCATTAACAATGTTCTTGCTCTCATCACTGTCACAAATCTCTTGTTTCACACATTCGCATTCATCTTGAGCACAAGCCTTGTATGCCGGAGGGATTGAACTTTCACCTTTAAAGCCTTCTTCAGGAGGTGAACTTGAAACAAAGTTTATGCTTGGAACTTTTTCCCTTGTCTCCTCGACTTTGGAATTTGATCCATCTTGTCGTTCATATCCAAGACCACAATACCTGGGTCTTTCTTCAACAACAATAGGCTCAACAATGCCTTGTGCATGCTTGCCTAACCCTTTACCTTCATAGCCCATTTTAAACAATAACTTGGACCCTATTCCTCTTTTGTGACTTTCAAAACCACCAAAACATTCATCTTTAGAGGAATTAGAAGATAAAATAACACTGCATACCTTATGTTCATGCATGTACTTGGTAAGGGTTTCCTTTGCCTCATGGAGTTGAATCTCCATCTCATGCAACCTTGCAAGAAGCTGATCTTTCTCCTGCTTCATGGACATCAACTGCTCTTCAAGGGCAATGTTCTTATTCATGTCTTCACACATCTCTTTCATCAAATCTCTCATGATTATAATTTCTTCTTTAGATAATGAAAATGTATGAGAACTATCAATACTTGAAGCTTCCTCCATCTTTGCAAGATATCAAACTTCAACACAAAATTTGCAAAAAAACCAATAGCTAAATCTTCAAGCTATCAATGGAAAACACATGAGCAAAACAAACTATGCTTTGATACCACCTGATCTGAAAATAGAAGGCTAACTTGTTATGCTATTCAAGCACCCTCTACTTCATTAAAATAAACTTTACAGGACCTTGCTTCATGTGTATAAATATGCAAGATAAATTATGTGTTAAGTGCATGTATCTTCTTGTAAATGCTTATGTATGAGGAATTGTTCCTTTATATGGTTAAATATGTACTTTAAACAAATACACAACAACACAACTTGCAGCAAATAAACCATCAAAACTCACAACAATCACAACATGATAAAGGAGTTCACCCCCCTCCGGGCTACATCTCCTTGAGCCTCCATAATGGACTTGGCTCTCTGGGATTAATTAGTCAAAAGTTCTTTTACAATCTGCTGCTCAACTCAAATGGAAAAACAGACTGCACCATTGAGATCAGAACACATAAAAACCCCAAAAATGACTAATACAACTCTGAAAATGGATCATGGCTCATCCGGGCATGACCTCTTCTACATCTGGCCATAAGCTTCCCTGAGCTTCTCTATGGAAAAAAAACCTGTAAAAGTCCTCAACAGCCTCTGAAACCTGTCCCAATATGTTCAGAGCATATCAAATAGCCAAAAATGATTATTCAATCACAGAAAACAAACATAGGCTCACCAAACCATGTCCTCGATCAATGAGGGCTTCAAGCTCCCTGGAGCTTGCTGAAACTTCAATGGTGAAACACTTGCAGAAGAAGTCTTCAAATGGCCTTGAAAACAGAACCAATGGATCCATCACGTCCAAAAACCCCTAGTTGGGCTTTTACGACACCTCAATCGGCCAAAAGATGAAAAAGTTAGGCCTCCTCCATTTTCCTCCTTCAAGCTTTCTGAAACTGGCTCTACAAAACGCACCTCTGTGTGCATGAACCAAGAACATGCTCCACAATGCACGTTAAAACCTGGCACCGGGCGCAACCGTGCCAATGGTGCAAACCGTAGAACGGTTAGGGTGCTTCCAGCCCCTAACCACCTAGCACCTGGGCACATGCGATCCATGTGACCACGCGTTAGAGCTAAAAGGCTAACCGTTGTAACGGGCCAATGATAAAGCGCCAAATGGCGGGCGCATGGGCTATCCGTTGTAACCACATTTAAACCAACTCCCGCGCACATATACAGAGGTTATATGGTTTATACAATGGTCATGGGCTATGGTTCAAACCCCCATGCCAATCGTTAACCGCGCGCATATGGTCACATAATATTACAAACAACCATAGGTTAAGTTTCAAAACCCACGCGCACATTATATATACACATATAAATCAGGTCATATGCAATAATCCAATGAAACCGTGGCTTATAGTAATATGAACCCCATGCGAATGGTTATAACCGCGCTGTGGGTATGGTCACATGCGCCAATGCAAAGAACCGTGGGTCGGGGCGAAGCCCCGGCTCGACCCCCTGCCAAAACAATACAATATGCAATTCAAATGTAATGTTATCTGCATTCATAACAAGAAACAATGTTTGACATAGTGGTTGGCGGACTTTATTAAGGCGTAGCCGGTTGGGGAGGTCCAGGGGTCGAACCCCACGGCCTCCATAAATTTTTAACAAGCAACCAATTAACCAATACCTGGGTGCCACGTGGCAGCCCGTGATTGGGCCACGTGGCACCCAATCACTTGCCAACAAAACTGCCACGTGTTAACATCTGATTCGACCAACGTCTACCAATCACTAACTGCCACTTCATCACCATGTATGTTGCTGACGTCATCTGACACGTAGTATGTTGACGTCACCTTGTGCCACGTGTCACCCTTCCAGTGGTGACACGTGTCACCTCCGAATTGGTCCAATCGTACACCCAAAAAGCCAAATATGCCTGACACGTGTCATCATCTAGAGCCGCCATGTGTCCTGTATGGACCTACCACGTGTCTTGTACGGACCTACCACGTCATACCGTACAGACTGTACGGACTGTACGGACAGGTACGGACAGGTACAGTCAGCATCAAATTTTTTGCCTGTTTGGCTTGGCGAACAGATCGCTATATCTTCTCCATACGGACTCCGTTTGAGAAAGTAAATATACCGTCGGAATCAGGAAGACGAGACAGACACAATGGTACTATTTTCGTTGCATTCCAAACACTTTGAAATTTGAGCAAAATTTTGACCCCTGGTCCAGATTTTGATCATAGCTGTAGGTGTTATCCACCGTAGTACTAGCCCCTATTCTCCCCCTGTGGTCATGGTACTAAAAAATAATGTAGTTGATGTATGTGTCCAAACTTTTGCGCCCTCAATAAAATCACCATCAAAGAAAAAATTTCCATTCCTGTCATTGATGCTCTCTTGGATGAATTAAGTGGTGCTCAGTATTTTACTAAACTTGATCTTTGTTCTGTCTACCACCAGATACATATGCAAGAGGAAGACATTCCTAAGACTGATTTTTGCACTCACGAGGGTCACTATGAATTCTTGGTCATGCCCTTTGGCCTATGTAATGCTCCCTCCACTTTCAAAAATCTCATGAACCATGTTTTCCGTCCTTTTCTTTGTCATTTTTTCCTAGTTTTATATTATGATATTCTCATCTATAGTAAAACTTGGGCAAACCATCTTACCCATGTGGATCAATTTCTTAGTCTACTCTCTTAGCACCAAATTTTTCTCAAGAAATATAAATGTGCCTTTGGAGCTTCAAAAGTGGAGTACTTGGGTCATATTGTCGGCAATGATGGTGTAAGGGTGGATCCTGATAAAATTGAAGTTATGTAGGATTGGCCGCACCCAAAAAATCTCAAGATATTGCATGGTCTTCTGGGTTTACCAGGATACTATCGCAACTTTGTTAAGAATTATGGAAAAATTGCAGCGCCTATTACTTCTCTCCTAAAAAATAATGCTTTAATTTGGACTTCAGTAGCTGATCAATCATTTCAAGAATTGAAATAAGCCATGTGCACAACTCCTGTCTTGGCCCTTCCTGAATTCAAAAATACGTTTGTCCTCAAATGTGATGCCTCCAGGAAAGGCATTGGCATAGTACTCATGCAATAGGGTAGAACCTTGACCTTCACTAGCAATTAACTCTCATAGCGACATCTTCGCCAATCAATATATGAAAAGGAAATGATATCTATTCTACATGTTGTGGATCTCTGGCATCCTTATCTCCTGGGGAAATGTTTCCAAATTAAAACCAACCATCATAGCCTCAAGTATTTCTTAGAATGAAGGATTTCATCCCAGGAGCAACAAAAATGGGTGACCAAGCTATTTGGATATGATTATGAGATCATTTATAAGAAATGAAAATAAAATGTAGTGGCTGATGCTCTATCCAGAAAGTACGAAGAAGAAGAAGGATCCCTTTTTTACCTCTCCTTCATTGTACCATATTGGCTCCAAGATGTTCACCAGGAATGGCTGCAAGACCCCTAAACTTCTCAACTGATCCAACAATTGCAAGACAATTCTCCAGTTTCTCCAGTGTACTCTTGGCACAGTGAAGAGATTTTCTAGAAAGGTCGTCTATATTTAAGCCACCATTTGTAACTTAAATCCACGGTGCTTTTTGAGCTCCATGCTTCACCCACAATAGGGAATTTTGGGTTTACCAAAACCTATGAACGAGTTAAATGTTCTTTTTTATAGGATGGTATGAAACAATACGTTTTCACCTTTATGGTTGAATGTGATGTATGTGAACGCAACAAGGGGGAAAATTTCAAAGCTCTGAGCACACTACAACCGCTTCCGATTCCACCAGCTATTTGAAGGGAATTTCTATGGATTTCATTGTGGGCTTACCTAAATCTGGAAATAAGTTAGTCATCATGGTGGTAATTGATCGCCTTTCCAAATATGCTCATTTTTGTGCTCTTCAACATGTATTCACAACATCCACAATGGATCAGATTTTCACGGATCATATTTTCAAGCTTCAAGGAATGCCTCATTCTATTGTATTTGACAAAGATCCCACTTTCACCAGCAATTTTTGGCAAGAACTATTTAGGATCTAGGGCACACAATTACATCTCAGTACTGCTTATCACCCATAGATTGGTGGAAAAAGTGAAGTTGTTAACAAGTGTTTGGAAACATATTAGAGGTGTTTTTCATTTGACCATAAACATTAGTGGGCTCAATGGTTACCCCTATTTGAATGGTGGTATAACACATCTTTCCATACTACTACCCGCATGACTCATTTTGAAGCATTATACGGAAAAAATCCCCTGTTAGTTCTTTCCTACATAGTAGGGGTCTTGAAGGTTTAGGAGGTTGACAAAACTCTTATAGGCCATGCCACCATTCTCTGTTCTCTCAAAGACAATTTGGTCATGGCTTAGAATCGTATGAAACAACAAGCAGATCAAGGACGTTTAGAACACCAATTTTCAACATAAGACCATATGTTTCTTTGTCTACAACCTTAAAATCAAACTTCACTCAAAGTTGAACATTGTCAGAAGATAGCTCCCAAATATTATGGTCCTTATACCATTCTCAAGAGCGTCGGACCAGTGGCCTATTAGTTAGCTTTGTCCAGTAATTCTAAGATCCATCATGTTTTTCATGTCTCATGCTTAAAGAAGGTGATTGAAACTAAGTGCCAAACTCAAACGAGTCTTCCAAAGTTGGATTTCGAAGGTTCAATATGGTTGCAGCCATAGGAAGTCTTGGATCAATGTGAACATCATCTTCGTCGACACACCATCAAGGAGGTGTTAGTGCAGTGGAAATATAAAACTCCAGAAGATGCCACCTGGGAGACGTCAACTACTCTACAATAATTTCCTCATCTCAAGCCTTGAGGACAAGGTTGTTCTTCAAGGGGGAGGGCATGTTAGGGACCTAAACCCCTAACTTCTCATGTAGGTAGAATAATATATTTCCATGTAATAAAGGATGATACTAGTTAATAAGGCCTATTAAATAAATATGAACAAGTCAATGTAAGAAGACCTAATAGAAGCTTCAACTTCTAGAAAGATCTTCCTCTAGAATGTTCTTTACAAGATAGAATTAATGTAAATAAGATTAGAAGGTATGAGTAGGACTTGTATTGAGAATTATTGTAATAGAGATCTGCTTTGTTGGAGGTTTCCCCCTCAAAGAGGCATGTGAACATTGTTTGCTATCAATAAAGGCATTATTTTGGTGTTGTGGTTCCATATATTCTTCTGTTCCACTGCTATATTTTTGTTCTCTGTTGTTATTCCCTTGGTATTCACTGCAATATTTGTATTTTCTGCTATTATAATAGATCTAGTGCCTAACATATACATAGAGAATAAATTGTCATTTTTGAATCATTGCTAGAATTTGTGGATAACTAGAGCGACTTAGTCAGGGATGTTCTATGAACCAATTTATTGAGTAAGTTGTCTCACTTAGACTTAGAATTTCATGGATGTTCTTAGTCAGGGATTTGAATATGAACCAATTTATTGAGTAAGTTGTCTCACTTAATCTTATGGATATTGGTTATGAATGATTTTAAATGTATTTGTACTTCTATAGTGTTGGTGGTGCACTCTCTTTATGGTTTTTCTTGAACAAGTCCCTTCTTCATATATTTTGGAATATTGCTAGTGGAGTATATTCCCTTGAACTATCTTGGAACTTGTAAGGAGCTAGGCAGATTTGTTATGGTTGGTTGTAGACAACCCTAACTGTCACCCTAGTTCTACGTACATTTTCTCAAGGGAGTCATTAGTTGACCCCATATGCCAAAAAACAATAGGCACTAGTCTTCTCCCATTTAGTCAATCTAAAGTTCAAAATTTCAGTTTTTATTTTTGTTTTAGGGTGTTGGAAATATTGTCATTGATGTCAACAGTCATTGATCTTAACAGTCGATCAGATGATATGTTGTTAAATGACATATGAGATTGTCATTGATGTCAACAGTATATCAGTTAGCAGAAGATTTCATACATTATGCAGAGAAGGAAAAGCGCAAGCTCAAGAGGAGGAACAAACAGGATGAGCGAGAAATATGAATACCAAATCTAAGAAGGAAGAGCACATTGCACAATATATCAGGTTGCCAAATAAATTCGTGATTATTGTTGATCACAATAGAATCAACAATCCTATGATAAAATATCAGGAGGGTTAGCAAACATAGAGATCAAAGCTCAGGAGAACTAGCGACTGAATATATTAAAGCTCATGAGATTTAGTGAATGAAGAGCCTCAGTATCCGTCCGATGAGCCTGAAGAAAGCTCAACAACTGCCCGATCAAAGAGTTTGACCATGTTTATAGTATGATACAATGCACATCGGTCATTTGAGTGACCGTGGGCTTAAGGACCATTGAAAGATCACCACCGTTGATCTGCTTCAAGAATACCCATCAGTCGTTGGATCCAGTGGAGATGCAAGGAGGATAAGCCTAGGAGTTAGTTAACACTACAAAGCAGTGAAATGATCTGATCCATTGGATCAAGAGGCCATGTGGCAAGTGATTTTAATTTCGCCGATTCGCAGATCAGGAAAGTAAAAAACAGTGTTGCATGAACTCGCGAAATGCGAAATCGTGATATGATCTGGACCATTGGATCATGGAGGGTCGTGGGTCATTGATCCAACGTAAGTGAATATCGAGAAAACGGATATTGGGAAATCAGGAATGGAAGAAGGGAGGTGCTCTAACATTTGAAATACCAAAACAAGAAATAACAATAAGATAAGGACCGTCGATCAGGAGGAGCGAAGTGGGTCGTCGATCTGACGAGAGTGGCATACCGAGTTTCGAGAATTCGAAGATTATGAGTTGAGAGAATGGAACATGTTCTTGAAATATCGAAACACGAATTCACGATCCAATCCAGACCATTGGATCAAGAACGAATCCTGGCCATTTGTTAAGAACCAAACTTCAATATAGCATAGAAAAACCTCAGGAAAAGTACTCAACGCCTTGAAAAAGAGATAATATCAGATAATAAGCCTCTTCAAGGGGGAAACCTCCTTTAACCCCACTTAAATGTTCAAGTACAAGATGATTCAAAATGAAAATGTCTCCTTGGTATATATAGGAGACTAGGAGGTTTAATGGCCTAAAGCCGACATAAATAAAATAACATTACTAATCTAAATT
>ML792993.1:93442-131981 GCA_009831015.1 Picea engelmannii
AACTTGCCGATTTTTGGCCTTTCCAGGAGATCTCACTTGTATAGAATTCCCCGCACAAAATAATTGATATCAAATTCTGAAACTCGCACCCAAAATACTACAGACTGTCCATGATCCAATGAAACCAGTCCCACTCAATTTGGATACTCTAAGAAGAAGTTATGATTGTTTTACCTAGAACACCTTCTTGAGACTAGTCAATAGGGCTAGTCAGATACCCTATCTTACACAGGGTGTATCTACAAATTTGAAATGACCCAGACATTGAAATTTTTACCACAGATACAATACTAATTTATTTAAATGGTATCCAAAGGGCAGGGTCTGAAACGTTACAGAAAATCTTTTATAGCGAAAATTCCTCAATGACTCATTTCAGGATGATTCCATAACCCTATATTGGACAGGCTGTATCTCCAAGAGTATAAGGCCTCAGGAGCTGAATTTTGAACCCAACGTACCTTGATCCGTCTACTAAAAACCCTTTAAGAGGTTCCTTCTGAAACGTTGTAGAAAAAAATTTATAGCGAAAATTCCACGGTGTCTCAGATGTAGCAGCGAGACCCCAAGACCTTGAGCTCTGATACCATATGTTAAGAACCAAACTTCAATATAGCATAGAAAAACCTCAGGAAAAGTACTCAACGCCTTGAAAAAGAGATAATATCAGATAATAAGCCTCTTCGAGGGGGCAACCTCCTTTAGCCCCACTTAAATGTTCAAGTACAAGATGATTCAAAATGAAAATGTCTCCTTGGTATATATAGGAGACTAGGAGGTTTAATGGCCTAAAGCCGACATAAATAAAATAACATTACTAATCTAAATTACAACTAATGGCCTAAAGCCGACATAAATACAATAACATTACTAATCTAATATGCCCCAATTAAGTGGTAATGAGCCAATATTAGGGCTTAACACCATTGGTCCAGAGGACACATGGCGCTGGTTCAACACTTCCCTGACTGGAAATTCAAAGACTGAAAGTGCTAACCTTCCAAATAACGAAACATGAAATCATGATAGAATCGTGGGTCGTCGGATCTTGAAAGCGTTGGAGGGCCGTTGGATTTGAACCAAGAAAAAATGACACAACAGACCATGTCATCAAGACACATTGACAGACCATGTCAGCTAAGGACACGTGGCACAATACGACACTGACAAGTGTCAAGTTGATACAACATTTCAGGCATGTGAAAATCACGAATATGTATGACATGTGGAAGACATTAGGCTAGTGACATGTCATCAAGTGACGTAAGCATTTACGTTACTCCGGGAGTCCTACTTCGAGATATTTCACCACTAAGAAAATACTCTATAGTCCGGAAGTCTTGTCGAAACTCTGAAAGGGACACGCGTCAGATGATCCATAGTATCAAGAGCTACCACTTTGAGAGTTTTTCGTTGTAAGCAAAAAATCCAACATCACGAAGTCCTGAACGCCGAAACGCCGAAAGGGACTATTGGAGGTCACGAAGATTCGAAGGAAAAAATGACGAAATCTCGACAGCCACACATATCAACGCCTAATTAAGACACAATCGTTCGATTAAGGAAAGAAGGGATCAAATTAAGTTTTATGGTGGAATGTTGATCTCTTCCATGGAAGGGATGTGAACCGACTAATCATATCAATGATATCGCAATGCGGAGTTTTGTAAGGAGAAGTGTCTCGAAGTCCTGAAGGATGAAAATATGAAACCGTGTGAGCCATCCATCTCAGTGGGTAATATGAGCCATCCGAACTGATCGGCGATATCATGATCACTAGTTTGGTAATACAGTGTCTTGAATACTCGAAACGACAGAGTACTAAAACCCTGTCAGCCGTCCATCGTATCGGGAGAATGAATCGTGTCCATTCATTTGATAAGCGCTCATGCACTTGTCTCGCCTAAGTGTGAAGTCACCGCCATTGGTCATATGGTAAAGAAGTCTGAAAGGGAAGATTGTAATGCATTTCCTATAATTGGTAAAGCCCGTGGTACTATGCCATGGGCATAAATGATGGTTCAAAGGAAGCGCCTCCACAAAATTTGGCCTCTATAAAATTAACAAAGATTCATGATCGAATTTAAAGGATTAAATTGATCCATGATTGTGATCAATTTATGGAAAGCCTTCACGTAAAAATGATAAAACAATTATGATAATTAAGTTAATCTAAGAGGCGTGATGAATGAATTTGGTCTGTTGGTGAGCCAAGAACACAACAGAAACAAGAGTATGATCTAATGAGTCGATCCATGTCTATGATCAATTTAGGACAAAAATGAACCGATACAAAGTCATGATTAAAAGAGAATAAATCATGAAAATATGAACAAAGAATAAAAAGAAAAGTGATATTAATTAACGTTTAGATTATCATTTTAATGAAAAGGTACAATGGTTCAAATAAAGGGACATGTTGTTTTAAATTTTACACCTGTTTGAAGATTATATAAAATGAAAAATAGGTGAGAAGAATGTGTCTCTGCAGTCCAAAATAGAAGATCAAAATTTGAAGCAGATTCCAAGAAGACATCAGAGGAAAGAAAATGTGAATAACAAAGAGAAGATAAAATGCAGTTCAGAACATAAGTTAAATAAGTTGAAGCAGATTCCAAGAAGATATCAGAGGAAAGAAAATGTGAATAATAGAGAAGATGAAATGTAGTGATGAGTGTATTAAAGTATATCTATGATCATTGATTCTATAATAGATCACTACTAATGGAGTTGAATAGACTCTAGTTGGATATACTGGGTTCTATCAGCAAGCTGGGTCTTGCRCCAAGCTGGGTCTTGGCAGAGAGTTGGTGCTCTCCGAGGGGTTGGTGCTCCTTATTTCAGTTGGTGTTGAAAAATTTAGTTGGTGCTAAAAATCCTCTATCACATATATTCATATTTATGTTCATATCAATTATGCAAAAGTTTGTTCAAACATCTGGTGTCTCTGTGTTTAATGTGATTATGATTTAATTGTTATTAATCTGTTCAATTATGTGTTAACTGGTAACTGGTAAAATAAATTGTTAAAATAGTTCACACACTAATTCACCCCCCCTATTAGTGTGGGACGTGTGTTGTTCAATTGGTATCAGAGGGAGGTTCCTTCAAACACAGTTTAAAACACTGGAAGGTAGATCCTGAAGAAATGGGTGGACACATGGGTCTCTCCACAATTGAAGCTCCTTTATTCAATGGAAGAGATTATTGCTCATGGAGAGAAAATATGAAATAGTTTTTGAATTCAAAAGGATCTGAGGTTTGGAATTCGGTATTAAGCAAGCTCTAGGACTTAACTACATCAAAGAATCTATCCAATATTACAGTCCAAAGAAGAGCAAGGAAGATTAATGAAGTGGCATTGAATATTCTTCTAAATGGATTATCAGATACAGTCAAGACAAGCATAGGACTATGCACATCCGCCAAGGACTTATGGCTAAAGTTAGAAAAGATGTATCAAATAAAAAATAAAGACACAAAAGACATTCCTATCAAGGATGAAGATGAAGACTCAACCATCAAGAAAAGTAAGGACTCCCCACAATATTTCAACTGCAATAGCAGTGATATTGAATCCTCCTCTGCAAGTAAAGAAGAAGACTCAGATACAATAACAAAATATTCTATTAGCATTTATCCCATGGAAGAAGAAGAAGAAGAACTATCAAATGCCAAATAAAAGGTTGATTGGAGTTTCCATGAATACCTCTATCACCATAATGAATCAGACTATAGCTATCTTCATGAATACACTCAAGAATACCTTGAAAAGATTCAAAAACATGTCTTGAAAATAAATCAAATGCTCAAGGACAGTGAAAAGATAATATATGAACAAGACAATCACTTAGAAGAGAAAGATAAGGAGATCAAGAAGTTGAAGAAAAAAATTAGTCAAGTAAAAGAAAAGGAGAAGGAAGATGATGAGCTTAGCAATCAGAAGCATATCCTGGAAATAAAAGAAAAGCTCAAAGATAATGAAGAAATCATATCTGAGAAAAAGATTTAGTTAGAAAACAAATAAGATGAGATCAAAAGATTGAAAACAAAAGTTGCTGATCTAACAGAAGAAAATGAAGAGAAGATCAACAGACTGAAAAATGAAATCAATCAAGCAAAAGAAGAAAAGAAGGAATATGATGTCTCAAGAAAAAACATTGGAGATCTAAAGGAACTAAGGGTAAACTATGTCAATCTTAAAATCCAACTTGAAGAAGCCAAAAGGAGAGAAGAGGTGGTAGTAAGGAATCAGTTGGACAAAAATGAAGAATCTTGTCATGAGCTGGCAGCATAAGTTATGAATATTAGAAAGAAGGTTGAGAAGTCAGACACCCAAAACAAGTTTTTGAATAACTCCATGACCCTGTATGAGATCTTGGATAGTCAGAGATCAACAAATAACAAATCTAGCTTTGGATACAATAAAGAAAAGATCAATACGCCTAAGAAATCTGATGCAGGTCCTTCATTTGCAAAAAGTGAAAGCAGGTATGACTCAGGTATGGTCATAAAGCCTTGGATTGTAGGCATGTTGGAAGAAAATAAATTGGTAGGTTCAACAACAATATGAGATGTTCGAACTGCAATCATGTTGGACATATTGTTGCACATTATTACACTATGAGACATTATAATTGTGGTGGACATGGCCACAAAGCCTATAAATGTTGGAGCTCAAGAAAACAGTTAATGAGAAATGCATCATACAATATGACAACAAGAGTAAATAAGAAGACATGGCAAATAAAATCTGAAGTACCAAATAAGAAAGATGAAGAAAATATTGTTCCTGAATATGATGAAGTTAATAATAGGAGTTTGGAGGATAAAACTTCTAATAAGGAATATTCTCAAAACAAGGATAAAGAATCTTCTGGTGCACACAATGATGACGTTTATGATGAATCTTCAATACTAGAACAACAAAAAGAAGTTATAGATAAACCCATTGTGCACAAAATATTAAGCTCATTACCTATGAGATATGATGCAAAGATTTCTTCAATTAAAGATAGATACGATTTAAATACACTCACAATTGATCAGCTCCATGGAATCTTTACAGCATATGAAATGAGAACAGGGCATGATAAATCAACAAAAGATGAAATATCTTTCAAAGCATCCGAGACAAAGATAAATCAAGAGAAAAAACCTCAATCCAGCCATCATGAAGAATATGATGTGGAAGAAGCCAATTTCATTAGAAAACTTTAGAAAGGATCAGGGAAGTACAAAGGCATACCTCTTTACAAATGTTTTAAATGTGGAAAAGTTGGTCATTTTTCATCCAAGTGTCCCTATCCCAATGAGGACCCTGAAGATGAAGCTAATTATCTGATGGATATTCCATCAATTAGTATTGATATTGGAGGGAAGTAGTAAGAACAACAATATTCATATTGAACAGAGGTTAGCCTAGGATTAACAGTAGTAAAACTCCTTGAGAACCATGATGATGAGAGTGCAGATGTCAAGGTGGATGATATAAAAACAAATTGGTATCCTAGTTAGAGATCGATGAGAATCGATGGACGGAACCAAGGGTTGTTTGAATAATATGACCTACAATTGCGCTATGTTGAGTAAGACAAGAGTATCCACAACAACAACATTATGATGTACAATATGCTATACATGACATCCTGTAGAGATAACAAGAGAAGAAACCATGTCAAGAAGATCTACCTTTTCAGAAAGAAAGGTGGAAAATAGTCAGAAAGAGAGAAAGCATATTGACAGCGGGAGTCATTCGTCTATGATTGGCAGAACATGTCTGTAGGAAGATTTACCCAAGGTCAGTCTGGTCAGTAACATACAGAGCTTACCACAGGTGGAAGATATTTTTGCAAAAACCCTTAAAACAGATATGTATTGAATATCTCAGGGGGAGATAGCAATAAACGATAGAAGGAGTCATTTTGTTATAACAAAAAAAGATTGATTGCATAAGGAGTTACCACTGGGCAGAGAAGTACTTATACAGATATATCATAGGAGAAGAAACCCTTTGCCATTGATGTCAAAGGGGGAGAGAAACTTCATATAAAGGAAAACTTCATAAAATGAAAGCATCATCACAGTGGGAGTTTTGTATATGAAGTTAGTGTGTTGAATTCAATGAAAAAGGGGGAGATTGTTGGAAATATTGTCATTGATGTCAACAATCATTGTTGTCAACAATCATTGATGTCAAAAGTCGATTAGATGATCTATTGTTAAATGACAAATGAGATTGTCATTGATGTCAACAGTATATCAGTCAACATAAGATGTCATACATTATGCAGAGAAGGAAAAGCGCAAGCTCAGGAGGAGGAGCAAACAGGATGAGCAAGCAATATGAAGACCAAAGCTCAGAAGGAAGAGTGCATTGCACAGTATATCAGGTTGCAAAATAAATTCGTGATTATTGTTGATCACGATAGGATCAACAATTCTATGATAAAATATCAGGAGGGTTAGCAAATGCAGAGATAAAATCTCAGGAGAACTAGAGACTGAATATATTAAAGATCAGGAGAGTTAGTGAATGAAGAGCCTTAGTAGCCGTCCGATCAGATTGAAGAAATCTTAGCAACCGTCCAATCAAAGAGTTTGACCATGTTGATTGTCTAATACAACGCATATCAATCATTTGAGTGACCATGGGCTTGAGAACTATTGAAAGATCACCACTGTTGATCTTCTTCAAGAATACTCGTCAGTCGTTAGATCCAGTGGAGATGCAAGGAGGAAAAGCCTAGGAGTTAGTTAACACTCCAAAGCAGTGGAATGATTTGATTTTTTGGATCAAGAGGACATGTGGCAAGTGATTGTAATTTTTCCGACTCGCAGATCAGGAAAGTAAAAAATAGTGTTGCATGAACTCATGAAACACGAAATCACGATATGATCTGGACCATTGGATCATGGAGGGTCATGGACCATCGATCCAACGTAAGTGGATATCGAGAAATCGGATATCGGGAAATCAAGAATGGAAGAAGGCAGGTTCTCTAACCTTTGAAATACCGAAACAAGAAATCACGATAAGATAAGGACCGTCGATCAGGAGGAGCAACGTGGGTTGTCGATCTAACGAGAGTGGCATACCGGATTTCGAGAATTTATAGATTGCGAGTTGAGAGAATGGAGCATGCTTATTGAAATACCAAAACGTGAATTTGCGATCCAATCCAGACCATTGGATTGAGAACAAATCCTGGCTTTTGGGACAGAGGACACATGGCGTTGGTTCAACACTTTGTTGACTAGAAAGTCAAAGACTGAAAGTGCTAACCTTCCAAATAGAGAAACGTGAAATCGCGATAGAATCGTGGGCCGTCGGATATTGAAAGCGTTGGAGGGCCATTGGATTTGAACCAAGGAAAAATGACACATTAGACGACGTCATCAAGACACGTTGACAGACCATGTCAGCTAAGGACATGTGGCACAATAAGACAGTGAAAAGTGTCAAGTTGATACAACATTTTAGGCATGTGAAAATCACGAATATGTATGACATGTTGCAGCGAATAGGATGGTGACACGTCATCAAGTGACACAAGCATATACGTTATTCTGGAAGTCCTTCTTCGGGATATTTCACCAAAGTAAATATTCTATAGTCTGGAAGTCTCGAATGCCGAAACTCCAAAAGGGACACGTGTTAGATGATCCATAGGATCAAGAGCTACCACTTCGAGAATTTTTCATTGTAAGCAAAAAATCCAACATCATGAAGTCTCGAACGTCGAAATGCTGAAAGGGACTATTGGAGGTCATGAAGATTCGAAGGAAAAAATGACGAAATCTCGACAACCACACATATCAACGCCTGATTAAGACACAATCGTTCGATTAAGGAAAGAAGGGATCAGATTAAGTTTTAAGGTGGACCGTTGATCTCTTCCATGGAAGAGACGTGAACCGACTGATCATATCGGCGATATCGTAACCGAGAGTTTTGTAAGGAGAAGTGTCTCGAAGTCCCGAAGGATGAAAAGCTGAAACCCCGTGAGTTGTCCATCTCAGTGGGTAATATGAGTCGTTTGAACTGACTGACGATATCATGATCAGGAGTTCGGTAATACAGTGTCTCGAAGACTCAAAATGAAAAAGTACCGAAACCCTGTCAGCCATCCATCGTATCGGGAGACTGAATCGTGTCCATTCATTTGATAAGCACTCATGCGCTTGTCTCGCCTAAGCATGAGGTCACCGCCATTGTTCATATGGTAAAGAAGACTTAATGGGAAGATTGTAATTCATTGCCTATAATTGGTAAAGCCCGTGGTACTGTGCCACAGACATATATGATAGTTCGAAGGAAGTGCCTCCACAGAATTTGGTCTCTATAGAATTAACAAAGATTCATGATCGAGTTTAAATGATTAAATTGATCCATGATTGTGATCAATTTATGGAAATCCTTCACTGTAAAAATGATAAAACAATTATGATAATTAAGTTAAATGAAGAGGCGTGATAAACGAATATGGTCTGTTGGTGAGCCGAGAACGCAACAGAAACAAGAGTATGATCTAATGAGTCGATCCATGTCTGTGATCAATTTATGACAAAAATGAACCGATACAAAGTCATGATTAAAAGAGAATAAATCATGAAAATATGAATAAAGAGTAAAAAGAAAAATGATATTAATTAACATTTAGATTATCATTTTAATGAAAAGGTACAATGGTTCAAATAAAGGGACACGTTGTTTTAAATTTCACACTTGTTTGAAGATTATATAAACGAGAAAAAGATGTGAGAAGAATGTGTCTTTGCAGTCCAGAATCGAAGATCAAAAGTTGAAGCAAATTCCAAGAAGACATCAGAGGAAAGAAAATGTGAATAACAAAGAGAAGATAAAATGCAGTTCATAACAAAAGTTAAATAATTTGAAGCAGATTCCAAGAAGATATCAGAGGAAAGAAAATGTGAATAACAGAGAAGATGAAATGTGGTGATGAGCGTCTTAAAGTATATCTCTGATCATTGATTCTATAATGGATCACTACTACTGGAGTTGAATAGACTCTAGTTGGATAGACTGGGTTCTATCAGCAAGCTGGGACTTGCGCGAAGCTGGGTCTTGGTAGAGAGTTGGTGCTCTCTGAGGGGTTGGTGCTCCTTATTTCAGTTGGTGTTGAAAACTTTAGTTGGTGCTAAAAAGAAAATTCTCTATCACATAAATTCATATTTATGTTCATATCAATTATGAAAAAGTCTGTTCAAACATCTGGTGTCTTTGTGTTTAATGTGATTATGTTTTGATTGTTATTAATCTGTTCAATTATGTGTTAACTGGTAACTGGTAAAAAAATTTGTTAAAATAGTTCACACACTAATTCACCCCCCCCTCTTAGTGTGGGCCATGTGTTCTTCATAGGGTAAATCCAACGTTCTATAATAGTTTATATACATTTTCATCCATAATAAACCCTATTCATCTTGGTTTTGTGCATGTTCTTGACCTAAAAGTAATTTTACAGCCATAAATAGCCTTGCTGATTTTTATTGTTGAATAATTAGGTATATATGCCTTGTTTTACTTGGTTTTTATATCCCTTTTAATTTTCTGATTTTACATTTGTATAAAGCCTAGATATATGCATTGTTTTAGCACTAATTTCTACTTGTTTATAAAATATTCAAAGGATTGAATCTATTGTTTTTGTCACTTGTTTACCATTGTAATATTTCATCTTTATTGCAAGTTTTACAACAACCCTTAGTAATTTTCAGATTTGCATTGTTTGGGGATAATTTTTCATAAGATATTAACTTGATAAAATCTCTAAACAACCCTAAAATAACATTAAATTCAAATATGGAATTTACCTTGAGTAACTACCTAATCCATACTTGTTTGTTATATCTCATTGATGGTAAATTGGGTAGCTATATAGGTGACCATAGACTTGATCCCATCTTTCCTTAGGAACCCTAGAGGCTACTAGGGAATCCTTCCTTGTGTCTGATCCATCCTTCACTAAAACAAGGGAAGTTGTTGTCTAGGTGATAGTGGCAACACTTCTGATGTTTCACTCATCTTTGTACCTTGTGAAGGATTTGCACTAGGTTACAAGATTGTGTGACAACATTTTGTTGTCTTTGTCGTGTAGAATTGAGTCTTTCTCCTTGGAAATACAAAGTCTATGATTAAAGATTTATTGATTAGTATACACCAAATATTGAGCTAGTGTTCTCATATGGTGACTCAACAACAAGATAAACTAAGATTTTGAAATTCCAACCAAATACCTTCTTGTAGAATCATTGATCCTATAAAGGTATATAAGAGAACAGTTCCACCGAATTCTCTTGTGCTAAGAACTCTTTTCACTAATCCTCCAAGAGTAACTCCGATGGATTTGCAACCATGGGTTAGAAATTCCTACAGGACCTTATACATGTATGAAATTCTAGGTCACCCTCATAATATGCCTTGATAGATTTGATAAGTTGTTACCTAAATTTTCTAGAAACAATGTCATTATAGCTGAAGAGAACTTGTGCTCATTTGATGGTGATGTTGGTCATCATTTTATTCCAAATGAACAAGAGAATGTGGTTATGAAACAACTTGTTTCTATATCTTTGGAAGAAAATGCATGATCATGGTATAAGTTACCCTAAAAAAAACATTAAGACTTGGTAAGCCTTCCATGATTCCTTTATGGAAATATGGGAAATTAGAAGAGTTGGTATACTTATTCTAACCCAACACCATGAGGTTAAGAATAAATATAATGAGTCTGTAAGGGAATTTTATGAGAGTTTTAGTAGGTTGATAAAACAAATCCTTGATGAATTAAAATAAGAAATGGTTCTATCCTATTGCAATATACCAATGATTTCGATGTTAAATTTGGTTTCGTGTTGAGAGACAAGTTCCCAAATACCCTTGAGGAAGCTCAAGAGTGGGCTGGTAAAATTGAATAAAACATGTTTACTTCCAAGGTAGAACCCGTTAATGAAACTCATGCTAAATTTGAGACTATAAGCCTAGGTCTATGAATAATGTTGATCCTACTCAAGATTTTGTAATGGATCCAGCTCAAAATTTTGACCAAGTAAAAACTGAGATCTTGCAAACCCAAGTATTTCCTCTAAATAAGGTAACTATCTTGGAAATAGAAAGGGCTCAATTTTTTTTCCTCATAGACCTGAATATAGTAACAATCATCAACCTAGAGGAAACCAAGGGTGGAATAGAAATAGACCTCCTCCTGAGAAAAGAGTCCCTAGTATGCTTGCCCCTATTGATATGGTTAAAAAAGAGGGAGTCCCTTGGTGTTTTCCTTGAATGAGTCACATAGGGAATGGGATTTCCCTCGAAAACAAGAGTATGAGAAAAATGAAGATCCTAGTACTTATGAACGTATGCATCTTGTTGAATATTTGGATCCTATCTATGCCACACCTCAGAAAACCTATACTATAATTGGTGAGAAAATGGAACAAAATAAACAAAAGAGTTTTGATTTTTCTAGGATAGCTAGGTTGGAGATTTTGAATTCCATGGATGAAGATTCTAGAAATAAGCTCAGGAAATATAAATACTTATGATACACTAGAAGAAACAAAGCACCTAAATCTTCACAAGCCAATGACTATCAACCACCTACAAGGAAGTGGACTAGATACCCTTTACCATTGGATACCAATATTACTCCTCCATCAACAACGCATGAGAATGATGATGTGAAAAATGTCTTGGCTAAGGTCATTATTCATGTTCCTCTCACATAATTGATCAAGATCCCTTCATAATTAGATAATGTAAGAAAATTGTTCAATGTTGAATATAAACCTAAGGAACCTCCTGTGGTATTGGAAACCATGAATTATAATAGATAGAATGGATGGATTTCACCTTTCTTTATCACCTTAGTATTGAATAACCCCCTTCTTCATAATTGTATTTTATATTCTAGAGCTTCCACCAATGTGATGTATTTAAAGGTCATGGACCAATTGGGTTTGAAAACCACAAGGGAATATATGAATGTTTGCAGTATTGACTCAATGACAATCAAAGTTTGTGGTATAATTAAGGATTTGAAGGATTTCCTAGTTGCATATTCAAATATATCTCTCTTAAAGGAATTTATAGTTATATATGTGGATGATGTTTGGGGGGTAGCATTCAAATGGATTTATCTTATACAACCATCCCAACTTGTGAAGGAACCTTTGTCACTCTTTGTAGAAAAACTGTTGTGAGATACCAAGTCAAAGATCCTAAATTCCTTTTAAATGAGTTAATATGTGATGATGAAGAGTTCAAAAACTTGCGTGTTTTTAAAAATTCAATAGTGGCAATGGAGGAAGCCTAGGGTCATTGTAGTAATAAATATTTCGAATAAATTACAAAAGTCATTACTTTGGTACCATTCCTTGTTATCCCTAATTATTCTCAAGACCTTATGATTTTATCATGTGCATATGAGGATACCATTGATGATGTTCTTTCACGAAACATCAGGGATGATAATGAGAAACCTATTACCTTCACAAGTAAAAAACTTAGGGATGCTGAGTTAAATAACATCGTTACTGAGAAGCAATCCTTTACCCTAGTACGTTCAAACATTCATGAGTATGACCTTGACATTAAGCCAAATAAAATCACAAAGGGGTAAATTTTAGCTAATATGTTGTTGGTAGCAGGCCAAAATGGGAAAGGAAGCATGCACGAAGAAGAATGACAACTAGAAGTGAAATCATGGGAAAGAAAGAGTGCAGGAGGAAAGCGACAACTGACAAGAAGCACAACATGCGCGCATGCAAGAAGGAGGCGACAAATGGAAGGAAGCAACGAACACATGCAGAGAAGGAAGACCTAACGACAATAGAGTTAGGGTTTTTGGTAAGAGTTTTTTGGAAATGGCTGAAGAGCCCGATAGATATAAATATAGGCAAGCAGGTATCAAAGATAGGTTCAGAGATTTTGCGAAGGTTGAGCTTTACTACTGTTGTAGAGTTGAACTTGTTTTATGTAATGTTTTGGTAAGAGAACTACTTGTATCAAGTGAGCTAAGCGGGAGTTATATCTCGAGGATCAGATCACAGGCTAAGGATCCTAGTGTGATCTAGTTCGCCTCACAGAGATCTTACTGATCTAAGGAGAATTGTAAGTGAGAGGCAGGAGAATTGAAGAACTACCATAATAAGAGAGCCAAGAGACAAATATTTATGGACATAGCCCCAAGAGGGGGTGAACCACGGTAATACCTGTGTAATGTGATGAATGGATGCATATCTCTGTTTACTTTTGTTAGTTAAATTCTGAATGCGATGAATGAATGAGTTATTATATTGTTTAGTTCATTTCTGTTGCATTATTAAATCCCAAAGGTGAGATCACAGTAATTTGTAATACAAATCATAAGTAATGGCTCAGACCGTAGACCCCCTATCTCCTACTCAATCCTAGGTTGTAAACACCTGAGTCTTACAACCACCCATAAAATCTATCTTGGGTGAGATTGCGCAGTGCATTTTGTGTGTTGTGTTTCCTTCTGGTTCACCAGAAGGGCCGATAGTTTTAGGCTTTGTTGGTACCCTAAAAGATGTGAACCCCAGGTCAGTAGCGCAAAGATGTTCGGTAGGTTAAAACCAACAAATGGTTTCGTTTACATTGTAAGAGGAACAATAATAGACTGAGTAGATGAGAGAAAACACATGTGAAAAAACAAATGAGCGAAACTAGAAGACTATTGAGTCATTAGAAGGGAATGTTGAAACCGTGGAACCCCACGAAATCAGAAATCTAAGGCTGGTTGAGAACTAAAGAGATAGAGTTTTCCCAGAAAGATAATAGAAACCCTAGCCTGATGCCTCACAAATATATGGATAAATACGTGTTTACGGATTTATACTAAGTCTTTTTCTGCGATTTTCCTCACCTATTGTAGGAGTGGATACTAAGGTTGAAAGATAACCACATGATGAATTGGATCTGACAGCTAGATTGGACCCCAATACATATTGACCAGTTACAACAGGTGAACAACAAATTCACCCGCGCAGTTGACTTTTGGCTTGATAGTATTATGGCAGGCTTCATACAGCGCGACAGAGCAGGAATTTCTACGCGGACCTCGTGGAAGGTAAATTCGATCACTGTATACTTCGTTTAAAATACTGCTATATAAAAAACGTGTAATGACGATGGAAGCAGACAACTAAACTTCCCTACGTGCATGGGGAAAGGGGGGAAGCACTGACAGAGGGAAGGATAAATGACCGAAGGAGAGGATAAAGGCAAGAAGGAGGAGGAATTCTTGGATCTGATCTTGATGGATGATGACAAAATTAAGTGGATCTTGGCATCATCTGGAATGACGCGTAGTGGAGTACCCTACCAATATAAGGTGAGTACCAAGAAAATAGCCGTAGTCACGAGGGAGGGCTTGGAAAGAAATTAAGAAGAGGTAGAGGATCTCCGGGCTGTGGAGCAGATTGAGGAAATCCTGCGCACAACCTATGAGAGGAAAAAAAGAGGCTCAAGAATAGGAGGATAAGATAGCCATCCTTTCCATATTAATGTCAGTGTTGAACCCATAAACCCATGTGTGACTAATACACCAAAGAGAACATCATTGTTTAGACAACCGAAGTTCAGAGGAAGCCCGATAGTGAGAAGCACATCTACCACAGGAGAAAAAGCTGGAGGAGCCATTTCATGCAATACTAGTCAAGTATCTACACCATGCGACGGAGGTAGCAATTCAGTATTCAGAATGGAAGGACATGACCCCATGATTAGATTACCAGAATTCTGAGGAGAAGCAACAGAAGACCCGGAGAAGAATTTGTTCATTTGTGCAAAGATCTGGGAGGCAAAACAAATAATGGATGAAGATACCAAACTTGCAAAGCTATCGATCATGCTAAGAGACTACGCACTAGACTGGTACATGAGTCTAGACAAAAAAAGTGCTCCTGGGACGACGAGGACACTGGAAGACATCAAGAAGCTATTGATTAATGAGTTCTAGAAGCCGAGCTCAGAGGACCAGTACATGAATGAAATAATTGAGATCCGGCAGAAACTAGGAGAGTCCATATGGGAGATTGACCAAAGATTTAAGCGATTGAAGGGAAAGTTAAAATACCTTATGAATGCGATGCAACATCGACATCTGTTTATCAAATCACTACTCCCACACCTAAAATACCCCTTACGACAACATAATTTTTAGACGCAGGCCGAGGATCTACAGACAACCTTGCAACTGGAAGAGAACTAATACCAACATATGGACCCAACTATTGAAGAATTGAAGGAGGATTTGAAGAACCTCACATTTCAGTTGAATAAGAAAAAGAACAAGGACAAACAAGAAGTTGTTTGGTGCACCACATGCAAGACAAAAGGACACCACAAGAACAAATGTCCAGCATTCACGCAGTATATGGCAACAGGCATGCCAAACCCACTCCCATGGGGAGGAATATGGTGTGAAATATGTAAGAAACTGGGTCATGACCCTTAACACTGCACGATGATGTAGAAGTACTAGACAGTTCCCAAGAATTCTTATTGCAATTTTTGTAAGTC
Source organism: Picea engelmannii (assembly GCA_009831015.1). Lineage (NCBI taxonomy): Eukaryota > Viridiplantae > Streptophyta > Pinopsida > Pinales > Pinaceae > Picea > Picea engelmannii. The sequence goes on from ML792993.1 coordinate 109,011, forward strand.
CATAGGCCATGACGATACAGATTGCAGAACTATGGAGATGATGCGAGAGAGAACATCAGACACCTACAGGGTACATTCCCAAATGATGACTGGGCAAGTAGCGCCACAGTTCAATCAAGCCCCATCTCCATACAATACTGCACAACAACAGTACAACACTATGCAACAACCATACAACAATACACAACCAAAGTACAACCTGGCGCAACCCTAGTATAATACCGTGCAATACAACTAGACACCACCATATAACGCACCAAGAGGGGACAAAGCAGGCTATCAAGGAGGACGACGAGCCAAAGGAAGCTTCAAACGTGGCAGAGGACTAGTCACATGTCACAATTGTTAGCAACTGGGACATTATGCAAGGGAATGCCCATTGCTGCCAGCAACTTGTATGTACTGTTGTGCATCGGATCACGAGACAGAGGAATGCCCGACACTGTTAGTAAATATCCACGAAAAAAGGAACCAGAACAACCAAAATGTTCAATGGATTTCAGCCGAAGCAAGGGAGGGTGGACGAAATATCAACATAGTCACCCGCGGAGGAACGAAGATAGGAAATGACACAGCCCGACAAGAACCTTCACAGAACCAGTGGGTAAGGAAGAAAAATGAAATAAGGAAGCAGTTCGATGCACCCAAAGAAAAGGAGACTTTTAAGGAATCTAGATAGGAATTTCAGAAGAAGGACACAACATCAACTTCCACTACGCAACTATCCCATGAAGCCCTAGAATACGAAATGCCGCCATAATTGGATCATACCAAAGGAATGTGACTCAAGGGAGAAGTAAGTACTATCAAAGACTTTTTGAAGTCATGCATCAAAATATTAAGTGATCCTTCATCTGTGAAAATATTGCAAAACATCTTAGAGAAATGTAGCAACGAGACAGAACAAAATTTAGAACCAAAGATTGTCAATCACCTACACACAAGGAGAAGAACAAGTAGGGAATTCAGATTGAATGCCAACATTGGGGATTTCAATATGGGAGATATCATATTGGACCTAGGATCTGAAGTAAATGTACTACCCAAGAAAACTTGGCAATGCATGGGAGAACCAACCTTGGGATATTAGAATGTCCAATTAAAACTAGCGAACCAGCACAGAGTCCTACCAATCGGGAGGCTGAAGGGCGTAATGGTAGATATTGATGGTGTGCACACCAAAGAATATTTTGAAGTCATATAAATAGTATATGGCACAATACCATACCCGACACTACTCGGTCTGGACTGGGCATTTGACAACTAGACCATAATTATTTTGAAGACAAGAAAAATGACATTTCAATCTGGAGATTACAGGGTTATAGCACCACTAGATCCATCAGAAGGGGAAAGGTTCTTAGAACCCACTTGCCTAGACTTAGAGGAAATTGACCAGTTGTATAGAACAACTGCGCACGAGGTGGATTATATAAACCCAACTGCAGACAAGGTACTCAGTTGGTGCAGTATTACTTCATGTGCTATGGATTCAGACACCGAGTTAGAAAACTGGCAGCGAAGACTACATGAAGTATCCATGAGAAGATGTGTAAGAATAGACCACGCAGTACGATGGATAGGCATAAAAATCGTAGAACCACCCAGTTTCCATGGAATTAATGATTTGGAAACATTCTTGACACAATATGAAGATGAAGTATTAGAGAACCAGAGGCTACTATCACTGGACTTAGCACTCAAGTCCACACCCGCCAGATGGTGGGGCGCACATAAGGATAGCATCACAAACTGGTACCAATGTAAGAGGTTACTGCGCATAAGGTTCGACGCAACACAAAAGAACAACAAACAACAGAAGTATGAAGTATTAGGGACACCAACAAAACACTCGATTGAGTGCGAAATGTTATGGAAATTGACACCACTAGAGGAATGGCCTCACCACTTTATTCATACATTACAAGGCATACTAGCTAACTAGTATACAGGTCAGGAACTGTGCAAAGGAACTACAACATGGGAGACATTGTAGAAAAACTTTACCACCACTTTCTCATTCTAGCATGAGGACCCCAACATAAACACAGCTCTGAAATGAATCAGAGGAGTCATATTCATTGAGGAGCTAGAAGTAGAATGTATTACCAAAGAGCAACAGTGAAATAAATAAACAGTCAAGGAACTACTGTCATGTTACCAGGTACAGGAGGACATACCAGATGAAGAGAACCCATGCGACATTCAGATTGCAGAAGTAGAAGACGACAGAGATGTAAAGGGACCACAAATAGAATCTGAAGTTATTTCTGTGCTAATCAAGGTAAACAAAGTTAACATCGGTACAGTGGAACATCCCAAAATGGCCAGCATTAGATACTATTGGGATGACTCAACAATAGAAAGCATTACAGAACTGTTGCGCGAATACAATGACTTATTTCCTACAACATTTATAGAGATGAAAGGTATAGTAGGCGAACTGGGAGAAATAAAAATACGTCTCAGAACCGAAGTGAGGCCAATCAGACAACGATCATATAGACTAAACCCTATATATAAACAGAAAGTTAAAGATGATATTGACCGAATGCTTGAAGCCAGCATAATTGAACCAGTCGAGGAATCATAATGGATAAGATCGATGGTCGTATAGGACAAGAAACAAGGAAGGGGGATCAGGATATATGTCGACTTGAGGAAGTTGAACGATGCATGCCTACACGACCCATTCCCTACACTGTTCACAGATGAAGTTCTAGAGAATGTGGGGGGACATGAAGTGTACTCGTTCACTGATGGATTCTCAGGTTACCATCAGATTAAGATAACACAGGAGGATAGATACAATACCACATTCACGAAGGAATGGGGATATTACCAATATACAGTCATGCCCTTTGGACTGAAGAATGCACCAAGAATCTTCTCCAGAGTGGTTATCGCAACATTTAAAGAATTCATCCACCAGTTTCTTGAAGTATATATGGACGACTAGACAGTCTATAGTATGTTGAAAAACCATGTAGAAGTCTTACGCTTGGTGCTAGAGTGATGGAGACAGTGTCATATATCATTGAACATAAAGAAATGCATATTTGGAACACCGTTTGGGATACTATTGGGCCATATAGTATGCAAACAAGGGATATTGGTCGATCCGGCAAAGGTCACTGTCATTGTTAATTTACCAGTGCCGAAAATAGTCCGTCAACTACGAGTGATGTTAGGACACATAGGATACTATCGGAAATTTATCAAAGGATATGCACAGATCACAACACCAATGGAAAAACTGCTAAGGAAGGATACATAATACTAATTGAATGACGAGTGTCAACATAGTCCGGATACCCTAAAGGAAAAGATGGTCACTACATCTAATTAGTATTTCCTGACTGGGGAAAGGCATTTGATGTGCATGTAGATGCATCAACGATAGCACTGGGAGATATCTTAGCACAACCAAGAGCAAGAAACTTGGATCCCCCGATAGCATTTGCAAGCAGAAAACTATCTGACTCAGAACAAAACTATAACACAATGGAAAGAGAAGGCCTAGTTATGGTTTACGTACTTCAGAATTTCAAACACTACTTAATGGGAATTTTTTTTAAGATGTTTACAGATCACTCAGCCCTAAAGTACCTATTCAACAAGATAATGTTGGGGGGGAGAATTTTCCGATGGTTACTATTATTTCAGGAACTTGACTTCGAAGTAATCGTCAAACCAGGAAAACTAAATGCAGGCCCTAACCACCTATCACGGGTCACAAATGGAGAAGAATCCACAAGCGTAGAAAACAACTTTCTGTATGTACAACTATTCTCGGTACAAATTGTTGATGACTCCTTCGCATAGATCATCCAGTACTTGAGCATAGGTACTGCACCACAAGAGTATACGACCGTGCAAAAGAAGAACCTCGTAGTTCACGCAACTGACTATCAACTGATTGCAGGACATCTATATAAAATGGGTGCAGATAACATTTTACGAAGGTACGTGCTTGAGCACGAACGACCAAGGATTTTATCAGAATCCCATGAGGGATTGGCAAGAGGACATTATGCAGGAAAAGATACCGCGTAGAAGGTACTCCACGCAAGACTATGGTGGCCAATGATCCATAGGGACTCAAAAGAATATTGTTAGGGATGCAATGTCTGTGAAAGGGTAGGAAAACCCAATAGAAGGGATGAGATGTTGTTACGACCACAAGTGACACTACAAGCATTTGATAAATGGGAAATATACTTTGTGGGACCTATTGAACCACCAACCAAAAGAACCGGGGAAAGATACATGATCACCGTGATGGAATACCTAACAAGATGGGTGGAAGCCACACCAGTAAAGGATTGTAGCACAGAGACCGCAACACACTTTTTATTCAAACAAGTAATTACTAGGTTTGGGTGCCCAAGAGTTCTGATGAGAGATCAAGGCACACATTTCATAAATAGCACCATTTGTGCGATGCTCGAGGAATTTGAAGTTCACCACCAGAAAAGCACACTGTATCACCCACATGTGAATGGCATAATAGAAGACTTCAACAAAGTTCTAGAGAATGCATTGACAAAGATATTTAACATCAACAGAGACGATCGATACCTCAAAGTACCAACAGTATTATGGGCGTATAGGATGACATGTAAGAAGTTGACAGGGCACACACCATTCAAACTCGCATATGGCCAAGAAGTGGTAGTACCATTGGAATTTTTAATACCCAGCTTACACGTAGCCTCTATCACACAAATGACAGAACACAACGCTATACAGGAAAGGTTGCATTCCCTGTTAGCAATGGAGGAAGACCAAATCCTGGTAGGATTCCATTAACAAGTGTAGAAAGCTAGATACAAATCATGTCACGATTGACACATTAAGAAGAAGACTTTCACGGAAGGAGATCTAGCATTGCTCTACGACAACAAATCGTTTCAGCACCCAGGAAAGCTAAGAATGCATTGGTTAGGACCATACGAGGTCAAATCTATAACAAACGGTAGAGCTTTATAGTTAAGAGATATAGTAGGCACAAAACTCTGAGGAATGATAAACAGGAGTCGACTGAAGCTGTACAAGGACAGTCGACCACCCACTGAGCAGTAAAAAAAAAACAAAAACCCGAAAAGTCATGAAAAATCCATAGGATGCTCGAAAAACGAATGCAATAAAGGAAAGAGTAATGGTCACATGCCTAAGACAAACGAGTGGGAAATGAAAAGTCAGAAAAAGAAGGATGATAGGAACACACAAAGAGAAATTAAGGCACGACAAGGACTGATGGAATGTCACATTAAACACGCCAACTGGAAACGACCAGAGAAGCGTAATGGCAAGTATGAAACTGCCGCACATGCATTGAATCCACAGTTATGGTGCATCAATCACATCACGAAGGAAGTGTCTTTGATAAGCTTCAGGACAAGCTCATACAACATGCGAGCACGGAAGAAACTTGTCTATTCACGAAAGAAGAACACAAAGATAGAAATAACAGCTCGAACGAATAGAGAGAGATCACAGTCCTCTACAAAAATAATATGCTCGACACTCACCACTATGGCACCACCGAAGTCCGCTGAACCAGGATCGACCGCCAGGACAACCAGAGTTCAAACTAGGTCATGAGGACTACTGGAAGAAAACAAGCAGCAACAAACATATATCGTCGATATCGATGAGATCCCATGTCTAGAGATACCACCACTGAGCCCTACACCGATACTGGAAGAGATTCAACAACCACAACCAAAGGAACTGAAAGAGGATATGCAAGAAGAACTGAAGGAACCTCCAAATGAAGAAGTAGAACCTCAACAGGAAGTGCAACCAGAAAGCACCAAACCAACCTCGAAAGGTAACAAAATGACATAGAATCAAGGATCAGAAGGACAATCTGATGAGTCACAGATACCCAGCCTTGGTCAAAAAACATAAGAGACCATGGGAACTACCTCGACTTGGCCAGAAAGGCTTACATGGAAACAAACGGGGATTGCTGGAACTTCGTACCAACCACCACAACAGGAAGAAACAATTCTGATACCAAGCTAACCTCGTAAGAAAACGACAGCATAAATTGTGCTACCATGCGTACCAGAGGGAGTACAGGTAGAGCCGCAGTTACTAGGTCATGTTGGGAAGCTCAAGTATTCCGACCATGATGTCTCAGATGACACTAAGTACCTAGAACTTGCACCCAGAGTGTTTATGAAGAACATAGTGGTCAACCAACTTGGAGAAACAATCAGCCAGCCACATTAGTGGGCAGTTGGACTGGACTGAATTGACATTTTATGAATGCTACAAATCCCACACTTTGGTAGAGGCCAGTACGTGACAACATGCGTCAAGAAGTTGTTAACAATTATGCATTTTTGGGATATATGGTTGGACAGACCCGTCCCCATAGCAGTGGACCTTATCATGTAGATAACAGGACTACCCAACTGGGGTATGGATCTCGCACTGATTCTGGATGATAAATCCAAGGAAAAAACATTAGCAGAGGAAATGAATAAGAAATACAACACATCAAGGGGGACAAGAGGAATTATCATCAAATGGATCAACAACCCAGCAACACAATTGGGCGCAAAGATCTTAGCTTGTAAGTTTCTAAGAAAATGCTGCAAAGACGAAGTACCAGCAGGAGTCATCGTAGTTTCATCTTAGTGCGCATAAGGCAACTTCTTGAGATGGGCACCTTATCTGTTTAAAATTATTCCAAGTGGACTATAGGGATGTGCAGGAACTTGGCATAGAATTTCATTACTCATGGCTGATAACCCTTATAGCCTTCATGGGATGGCGGGAACCAAAATATGTAGTTTTTTCTATGAGATCAAAGCCCGAGGGAGCGAGATATCGAGTACCGAGATCGAGGCCACATACCAAACAGAAGAGGGAGAATGGAATCATCTTTGAAGCATACATATGGGATATGCTGGAAGCTATTAATTGGTCATGGAGAATAACACCAGAATCTATCGTGCGATATGGGAACATCGCTAACTTCTGGGAAACATGGCAAGCCATGTGGATACAACCAAGGCAGGATCCCAATAAAAAGTGGCTAATGATGTGCTACTGCATCACAGAAGGTGATATAGAAATGGTCATCAGTGAATGGCCTGCTGAATGGAAGATCCCATCCATTCCTTGGGAAGTACCGGAAGGACATGCAGAAGGAGAGGCAACGCAGGTGGAAACACAGCCTCCACAGAAACTAGTTCCCAAGAAACCAAGGATGGGCCAAATCAAACCAACTCCAGCAAGCGAAGGGTCGAAGTAGACATGAACCCAGAAGGGGCAGAAAGAGACCAACAAACAGCCAGAAAAAGCCAAGGGAACGCAAGAGACCACCCCAAACCCCATCACACAGGAACTCGGGGGAAATAAGAGACCGGTTGAACAAGCCGCAGGCATGTGTAAGAAATAGAAGGCACAACAAGCATCACCAGACTTGACGATCATGAAGGACGATGGAGAAAAGATCACTAGAATGGTCCAGGATTATCTGGCAGAAGACTTCGACTACGCAACACATCACAGGGATAATCTACAGAAAGAGTTGGAAGAAATAAGAGAACTCCTCAAGACACTCAGAGAAGCCCAGAGAGAAAGTAGCAACAGAGGCATAGAGAATTCGAAAACACGAACCAATGAAAGAGTGGATATTGAAGAACGAGACCCAACCCTCCCAATACCACACACAAATGCAATGGTCCACATAAAATCGAGCATGCTGCGAATGGATGAAATAGTGGGACAGACACCACTGAAGGATTTGGACAACATTCAATTGGTATTGACACGGATGTCGTCAAGGGCACTGCATAAATTACAGGTTAGCGTCAACCACAAGATGTATTCTCAGGCACATAAGAACTTAGTTGAGCTAGAAAAATCAACAAAGCAACGGGAAGCATTGGAAAAAGAGTATGAGTAGGCCAAATCCGAAACTCAGAAGGAGATGGAACATAGGAATGAATTGGAACGCAGAGTGGGAGAAATTTTTGGGAAAATTCCAAACACCATGGAGAGAAACAAGCTCCCATCCATAGAAAAGATCGACCAGATTACGTAGGCAATTGCGCAATACCAGAAGGAGATCGTGGATCTCTGAGAACTACTAACACCAACGAATCCACCAACAGTAAAGGAGAAAAGAAGGCAGGCAACAACAATACAAATACATGAGATGGAGAAATAGGTTAGCACAACAGTTGACTTGCTCGACGAAGCAGGGAAACTTTGGACAAGACTGGAGGAGGATCCATAGGTTCAATGTTGGGACAAGGAAGAGGAAAGGATCAATGCAGTGATCCAAGAACTCAAGAAAAATAAAAATATCATACCGATCCCAGAACGCATAAAGGGGATGTGAAGAATATGCATGCAAAACTCATCACTGCGTAGACACAAAAACATAAACGACGGGCTCAAATAGAACCATTACAGGAATGGGTAGTAGAAGTACTCGCACAGGTAGAAGTGGATAGAGCATAGATGGTGCATACCCAGGCATAATGCGCAGGACTACTGAGCAATGAAGTGGCCGTTCAGGTAGTAGAAACCATTAAGGAGAAGACCGCACATGCACTGACAATAGTAGCAGAGCTAAGGGAAAAGTTCCAGATGATCACAGAGGAGATCGAGGCAGCTCAGAAAGATTATGTGACTTGGAACGAGTCACATGTCAGTGTTGGGGGCTTGTTGGAAGTAGGCTGAAATGGGAAAGGAAGCGTGCACGAATAAGAATGATAGATGGAAGAGAAATCGTTGGAAAGAAAGCGTGCAGGAGGAAAGTGACAACTGGCAAGAAGCACAACACGAGTGCATGCAAGAAGGAGGCGACAACTGGAAGGAAGCGGTGAACGCATGTGGAGAAGGAAGACCTAACGATAGTAGATAGGGTTTTTTGTAAGATTTTTGGTGGAAACGGCTGAAGAGCTTGATAGATATAAATATAGGCAAGCAGGTATCAAAGAGAGGTTCAGAGATTTTGCGAAGGTTGAGCTCTACTACTGTTGTAGAGTTGAACTCATTTTATGTAATTTTTTGGTAAGATACCTACTTGTAACAAGTGATATAAGCGGGAGGTAGATCTCGAGGATTAGATCATAGGCTGAGGAGCCTAGTGCAATCTAGTTCTCCTCACAGAGATCTTGCCAATCTAAGGCGAATTGCAAGCGCGAGGCGCGAGAACTACAAAACTATAATAATAAGAGATCCAAGAGACAAATATTTGTGGACGTATCCCTGAGAGGGGGTGAACCACGGTAATACCTGTGTAATGTGATGAATGCATGCATATCTCTGTTTACTTTTGTTAGTTAAATTCTGAATGCGATGAATGAATGAGTTATTATACTATTTAGTTCATTGTTGTTGCGTTATTAAATCCTGAAGGTCAAATAATAGTAATTTTTAATACAAATCATAAGTAATGGCTCAGAACACATAGCCCCTATCTCCTACTAAATCCTAAGTTGTAAACACCCGAGTCTTACAACCGCCCATAAAATCTATCTCGGGTGAGACTGTGCAGTGCATTTTGTGTACTGTGTTGCCTTCTGGTTCACCAGAAGGGCCACTAGTTTTAGGCTTTGTTGCTATCTTGAAAGATATGAACCCTGGGTCAGTAGCGTAGAGCTGTTAGGTAAGTTAAAACCAACATATGTTGACTGAGGGAAATGACAAAGGATTGGAATTAGGTGAAAATGACCAAGTGAATGCTGTCTTGAGTGAATTGGGAAATGATGAGTGGTATTCAGATATCATTTATTACTTGAAGAATCTATTTTGTCCTAACCACTTAGTTGATCATAATAGAAGATATTTGATATTGAAAGACATGAGATTTTGTTTGACTTATGATGGTCTTGGTTGGAGAAACCATAATGGAATAATCCTTAGATGTGTCAACAAGGAAGAATCCAACAAGTTAGTTGAGGAGTTCTATTCAGGATATTGGGGGGCACTTTGAAGCCCATACTATTGCACATAAAATATTGAGTCCAAGTTACTATTGGCCTACATTGTTCACTAACACTCATCATTATGTTAGATCTTGTCAACCATGCCAATTTTTCTCAGGGAAATAATGATTGATAACTTTACCTTTGAAACCAGTTATAGTTGAATAACCTTTTCAACTATGGGGTTTGAATTTTATCAGTGAGTTTAAATAAAATCCTAGTAATGGATTTTGGTGGGTCCTATTATGATCCAACTCCTTAAAAATGATAAAAAGTCAATGAATACAGCCCACTTCGAGGGGAAAAATATCTCCTTTTAAAATATATCCAATTCAGAATACAATATTAGATGAGATAAGATGATCCTAAGACAAGGTCTCCTTGTTATATATAGGAAAAAAATAGTACAATTATATTGAAAGGGAACAATGAAGGGTTGTAGCCAACATACAAATATAACACTGGAGATTTAATAATTTAATATCTAGTTCTTAATAAGGGGTTTTATACATAACATGGGGCTTTGTATGGGGATTGTTATAGGTATTAACATGCCCCTCCCCTTCAAACAAGTGTTTTCCTTAACACTTGACAACCGTGCTTGTGTCTGCATGAAGAAATAATCTTCCCATGTTGTCTCTTCCACTGGTAGGTTATTCCATTTGACAAGGTACTCAATAATTACTCGATTTCATATCTTATTAATCCATATTTCAAGGATTTCTTGTCATTTTTGTCATTGATGTCAAAGAAATAGGAAGACTACATATGTTCAAGATAAAGATTGCAACATGGAGATTGTTGGAAATATTGTTTTTGAATTTTTTATGCTATGTTTGGATACCCTATATTTGAAGAAATTTTTACTATGAATACCTGGATCAAATTGGACCATAATTTATATGGTTGGAAATATTATTTTGAGACCTTTCTAATGGTATATGGAAATCCCTCTAAATCCATGGGAATGAGGAGATATGAATTTTTCTGTTAGACAACCCAGCTAGAAAGTTCGGGTCGACCCAACCAGTCTTTACAGGTTGGCCCTAAAAATGAGGACATAAACACTATAAATACATGACATATGTGTGCATTTGATAGAATCTAAGAAAGAAGATCAATTCTAAGGTGTACATAATATATATGAGGTGTGAAAAATAAGCTAGAGAGTATTCTTTAGGTTTAAAGGTGTGCAAGAGTAGTTTTCTTAGTTTGGGTCGACCCAACCAGTCTTTACAGGTTGGCCCTAAAAATGAGGACATAAACACTATAAATACATGACATATGTGTGCATTTGATAGAATCTAAGAAAGAAGATCAATTCTAAGGTGTACATAATATATATGAGGTGTGAAAAATAAGCTAGAGAGTATTCTTTAGGTTTAAAGGTGTGCAAGAGTAGTTTTCTTGGAGTTTTAAGGGTGCACTATGAAGGACTAAGGTATATGATGTTGCAAAATGAGTTTTTTTGAGGTTGTGATACTGCAGTCATGGATTATATTGATTCGGATTATGTTCAGAACGAAATGAAAGAAGATAAATTACAATGAAATACTCATGAAAATTTCCAGAAACAAAGAAATACAACAATACTTGATTTCTATTAATGAAAGAATTGTAAAGAGACTATAAAAATACTGAGTGCAAGACTCGCTAGAATGGTGGCAACTTTATGCTTGATAAGAGATTTGATGGCTACACTCATTCACAAGAAGATGATTATATTGAGGTTCTGAAGGCCTTTTTTTATGTTAAACAGGAATGCCAAAACCCTAGACATCCAAAAACCTAACCCTAGGAGATGAAACGCCAAAAGTCATGTGGGCCCCGTTTGGGTAAGTTAGTACATTAAATTCCCAGTGTCGTAACGTTTGCATATGATATCCCATTGGAAAGGTATTTTTGAGAACTACACATTACACCATCAAATTCTAACTCCATCTACAATTTGAGTATGGTGAGCCAAAATAACACTGTTTAGGGCCCCAAAACGGCCATGGAAGTACAACAAGATGGGATGACATGAAAACATACAAAATAAGCCATTTGGATTAGGTGGGAGGCCACCAATGTCACCTGGAATATGTGTAGGGCTCTAGACAACCCCAGAAGTGTAGAACCCAGAGTTACAAAGAAGTACATAAAAACGTGTTGAACTAAAAGCCGGCGAAAGGAGCCAATTGGAACAGGTGGGTGGCCATCGATATCCACCTGGATAAATCCTCCCCCTTAGGAAGAAATGGTATCCATTGTGTTAATTTCCGAGGGAAGAGGGGAAAACATGTTTTGAATCTGAATCTTGGTGAGATGCGTGCTTTGCTAGATAAGTTGTGCTGCTTGGTCTATGGAAGGATGTCACAAACCAGTTGTTGGAGGGGTTGAATATGATACACCAACCTGTTGTATCTGCGTTTGAAGGGGAATTGTGTAGGCACCATTGTAGGTGAAGAAAGAATATCTTCTTTCTCTTTGACAATCTGTTTTTGTTGGATAGAAGGTGTTGAGTTTGCAGTGGTTGTAGAAATCTTCTGTGCATCCTTTGAACAGACTGTGAAGAGTATGAATTTTGTAGTATGAGAGATTACCTCATGACATTGTTTTGGTGGAGTAGTAGTTGGAACTACCTCTGGTATCCGATAGAGATGACATCCCAGAGTAATAATGACACTACGGGGTCTAGAATCATAGACAATATGACGTCTCCACATATATGGTTGGCCCAAAACCACATCATAGACATAAAGAGGGGAAACATCACACACTACCTCATCCTTGAAGGGATGGATTCCATAATACAAGAGACACTATAGGCTGAAAAGAATATCTCGTCCCTGGTGAAGCCACTTGATGTTGTATGGTTGTGGGTGTGGTGTTGTCGACAACCCCAACTATTTGATGGCCTTAGCTGAGATGAGTTTCTTCTGGCTACCATTATCAAAAATGAAATGCAATGGGGTCCCCTTCATCCAAGTATGTGAATGAAAGAGGCTCTCCCCCTCTTGAGGATATATTGATTCTTCTTGTTGAATTGTTGCGATCACAACAATGGCAGTGGGGTCTGCGTCAATGATCTGTCTGTTTTCAATATTTTATGGATCGAATTCCAAATCAGGGGTTCGACTCTATGTTTTTGACCTCGACCACCAATGAATGTTTCGAGTGACATTCATCGGTGTTGTGTTAGGGGATTTTGTGGAAGTCACACCACTTCTCAGTTTCATTCTTCATATTTCCTTCACCCTTTTTGTCCTATGTCTTAGACTGGTTGTCTAGAGGATGTTGGTTAGGGCCTTCTTTACTGTGCTTTGTTTTTTTCATATTTGCAGACCCAGATTCCCATTTGTTTTGGTGCCTAAATTTATGCTCGATTTTGACAACATATCGATAGGCAACTCCCAATGATGAGATGTTTAGGGAATCCATTTCGATTTGGATGTACCTATGCAGAGCCCCATGGTATTTTAGAACTAGATTCTGCTCGGAGTCCTTGATACCCAGCTTGGTGCACAAGGTATGCAAAGTATTTGTGAACTACGACATTATTTGGCTCTTCTCTTTCCACATTGTGGTCCATCTCATGTACTGGTCTTCATAATTATCAATAGGATAGTACTGTTCTTTGATCACATCCACAAAAACAATCCAAGTGGGCTCGACCCTATGTATTCCAGATTCCTCTATGGAAATTTTCTCCCAGTAAGCTTCCCACCAATGTTTGACATGGGGGAGAGCCTTGAGGAGTGTGAAGGTGATATTTTCCCCATCGAAAATTTTTTGAACAAAGAAATAACCTTTTAATATATTTAACCATTTTTCTAAGGAGTTCGCATCTATCTGACCTTAAAATATGGGAATATCAAAATTAACTTGTACCTTGAAGGGAGAGGTCCTCTAAAATGGTCGCTTGATGAAGATGCACATGTTTCTATCGACATGAGTTGAAGAATGTGTGAAAAATTCTCCATCATTTCGTCCCTCTGTCGCGCGAGAGATTTCTCAAGCAACATGTTAATAGAATCTTGTTCTTCACCGTTTTTATTTTCTTCCGCCATAGAGGGTTTCTTGGGCATGCGAGGGTGATTGTACTTAAGAGAGACAAACTCAATATCCAACTGGCTATACTCAGACCTCGTTAGGGACATGTGTTGAAAAACGATCAAGGGAAACCTTCTCTAATACCATTGATTCATATTATGTTAGGAACAAAATGAAAGAAGAGAAATTACAATGCAATACTCATAAAAATTTCTAGAAATAGAGAAATAGAACAATACTTGATTTCTATTAATAAAATAATTTTAAAGAGACTGTAAAAATACAGAGTTCAAGAATCGCTAGAATGGTGACATCTTTATCTCTGAGAAGAGATGTGACAACTATGATCATTCGTAAGAAGATGATTACAATGAGGCTTTGAAGGCCTTTTTTATGTTAAACAAGAATGCCAAAACCCTAGACATCCAAAAACCTAACCCTAGGAGATGAAACTCCAAAAGTCACGTGGGCCTCGTTTGGGTAAGTTAGTACATTAACTTCCTGGGGTCGTAACTTTTGTATACGATCTCCGTTTTAGGTGCGTGATAGCTCGTTGGAAAGTTATTTTTGAGAACTAAGTATTACGCTGTCAAACTCTAACTCTGTCTATAGTTTGATTGTGGAGAGACAAAATAACACTGTTTAGGGCCCCAAAACATCCTTGGAAGTACAAAAAGATGTATTGACATGAAAACATAAAAAACAAGCCATTTGGATTAGGTGGGAAGCTACCAGTATACAGCTGAAAGATGTGTAGGGCTCCAGACAGCCCCAGAAGTGTAGAACCCACAATTACAAAGAAGTACAGAAGAATGTGCTGAACTAAAAAATAATAAAAGGAGCCTGTTGGAATAGGTGGGTGGCCACCAATATCCACCTGGATCATATATTCCGGGAATGATGATACAAGGTTATTTAGTGAATGGAAGATAAATATGACTAGGGTTTGAATCTATGTCTAGGGTATGAAGCAAAGAGAGACATTGGAGAATGAAAGTTAAGGATATGATGTAGGAGCATTGTATAAAGCCCAAGTGCGTGCCTAAAACCAAGGAGACAACTGGATGCGCATATGCAATTAAATACGTTTTTGTTGAACGTTGTGAATTTCAAAGTCTGAAACATTAATGTGATGGGGAGAAGGAAAGTGCAGTTGCATTTATATCTGAAGATCCAAACTGATTTTGGAGGGTATGTTCCTATCCACGGATTTAATGCAAGTAGGTAGATTTAATTTAATAGATTAGACAATTTAGGAGCATAGGAGGGAAAATGAATGATAGACACCCTCAACCCTTGTATCATTGTAACATAATTCAGAATTCATAAGCTATAGAGATAAAGAGGAGAAAAAATAATTTTAGTCATTCTAGCTATTGTTATTTACCATGTATAGGAGCACTGGAATTAATATAAGAAATCTTTGATTCCAATCTATGTGTTTGTATGGTTGTTGGAACCACCTGTTAAATGGTATGTTATAGGCTTGTTTGCATTCTCTGTATGCATTTTATTTCCATGAAATCTGTGTGTGTATTCTCTAGAATTCTATGTTGAATGTTTGAATTATGGACAAGGGGAGAATGAGTTTTAATTGTTTCTCTTTATGAGAACTCCTGCAAAGAGTGCAGTGGAGGGTCTGTAAGGAGTGCGTCGACCAGGCTATGAGTTTCATCTCAGAACTCTCAAAGGAGATTCAAATTGTCTTTACAGGCATAAGTGATAGCAAGGCATAGAGCTATGCAAGGTGTGCGCAGGCTGAGTGAAGAAGGTTGAAGGACTACTGCTGCAAAGAGTGCGCAGAGTTAGAAGGTCCAAATATCTAGAGGTTATTTGAAATTTTCCACAAGGAGTGCACACATAGACCCTTTTGGAATCCTTGAGTTCACAAGCAAAAGCTCATAAGGGATATAACCTCTGAAGTTTTCAAAGGGAGGTGGAGGTCGAAATCATCTCACAGAAGTCAAGTTCAGGAGGGAGGATGCCAAGTCATTTGTCCAAAATTCCTTGAGAAGTTGAATCAGACGGTGAAATCGCTTCAAGGAGAAGTGCCCAAGTTCTGTGGACCATTGGATTTGATAAACCAACAGAGGGATTAAGACCGAGTGTCTTTCAACACTCTTAAGCTCAGGAAGGATAGTGACCATCAGATTTGGATGAATGAGGGTTGTTTATTGTGTATCGGAGTTCGGGGAATGGAGTGACTAGTGGTTTGGGTCGAGTGTTGTGGATTTTCGATTGACAAAATCCTGATACAACAAGGGTCATTGGATCGAGGGAGGCACACAGTCTTCGATCTCATCGAAGGCACGATTTCAGAATCGGGGATTTGTAGAGGGAGAGGAACGACTGTTCGCTTTTCTCTCAAGTTGCAAAAGCCGAAGACTCGTGCGAACAGGTGGCAAGGACCCACTCTGTAAGAGGAGTAAACATAGGTGACAGGTGGTGTGTTCCCATCGCTTTGGGTGGAGTCAATCTTCGTTGACATATCGTGTTTTAGGGATTCACAAGGGAAGAGAACAAGAGGTTGGTGCTCCAACTCACGAAGTCGTGAGTTGCAAAAGGTGCTTGCGTTGAGGATTGGCTATGGTCATTTTGGAAAAGGGGAAGAAGAGGGGGCTTACACCTTAATCCCATTCACAATTTCGCATTTCGGATATTGCCAAGAGCTGTGGCATTACATTCGAAGTTCCCAACTCGCGAGACCCAAAATCCTTTGCGGGCTTAAACAAGGAGTTCAGTTAAACCTTGTCATGGTTTAGAGAAGATCCTGCATGGATCTCATCTTGAGGGAAGGAGGTATGCACCAGTTATGGTATCATAGCCTAGAATTTTTTTTTTCTTCCTACAACAGAGAGAAAAGAGGAATTTCACAACCATGCCGCTGAGAAGAAGAGAAAGGCCCATACCTGATCCAGCAGTGGAAAGAGAAATGCGTGAAATACGTGCCAGACTTGATGCTATGGAGACAACACAGAGGAAAAAGTTGACGCTGGGGATATCAACGAAGCTGAAAGTGAAAATGAAGCTGAAAACGAAGGAGAAGAAGTTGCAGTCGAAGATGCTGTAGAAGAACGCCTATTCAGGGTTGTTGCAAGAATAAGTGCTAGGGAAAAAATAGACATTCCAATGTACGAAGGAAACCTAGACGTTGAAGAGCTTCTAGACTGGATTAGAGCTCTAGAAAAACACTTTGAATATGAGGATGTCGAGGAAGACAAGAAAGTCAAACATGTCATTAATAGACTTAAAGGGCATGCAACACTGTGGTGGGATGAACTGGAGGCTGAAAAATGTTGAAAGGGAAAGCATAAAATCAAGAGCTGGGATATAATGGTTGCAAAAATGAAAGCCAATTTTATACCCAAGGATTATCAAATAAATCTGTTTCGGAGGATGCATAATTTGAGATAGAAGCCGATGTCAGTGAAAGAATACAATGAAGAGTTCTATAGGATAAACATCAGAGCAGGTCATCGGGAAAGCGATGATGAGAAAGTTTCTAGGTATATGAATGGTCTATGATCTGACATTCAGGACGAGATGAACATGATGATCATCCAAACCATAGAATATGCTTATCAGATGGCTCTAAAAGTTGAAGAGAAGCTGAGCTGAAAGCAAGGTCAAAGAGGCCGAGGCAGAAGTCAAAGCAGAGGCAAGACAATTGCCCAGGACATAACTCAAAATCCTAAAGAAGAGGGGAAGAAACCTCAAACTCAATCTGAGAGAGGAGGAATCTCACAGGGGAGGCAGTATGCTGATAGAAATACTTTTCCTCGTGCCAGAGGAAGAGGCAGAGGCAGAGGAGGGGAAGTGAAATGCTTTGTCTATGGAAAAATTGGATATAAATCCTATGAGTCTCCATATAGGAATAAATATGGTGGTGAAACTGACATTGTCGAAGCTCAAGGATGGAATGTTGAGGCAGAGGACATTGAGGGCGAAAGATCTTTGATGATGCAGAAAGTTCTCTTGAAACCGAAGAAGGAGCCAGAGAACCCAGTCCAAAGAAAACGTCTATTTTGGACTGCTTGCAAAACCAAAGACAGGGTATGCAAGGTCATAGTGGACAGTGGTAGCACAAATAATCTTGTATCCATGGAAATGGTA
Organism: Picea engelmannii; assembly: GCA_009831015.1. Classification (NCBI taxonomy): domain Eukaryota; kingdom Viridiplantae; phylum Streptophyta; class Pinopsida; order Pinales; family Pinaceae; genus Picea; species Picea engelmannii. The sequence continues at coordinate 127,121 of ML792993.1, forward strand.
GAAAAGCTGGAGCTGGAGACTATTGCGCATCCAAGCCCATACAAAGTTTCGTGGCTACAAAAAGGACATCAGGTAAATGTCACTAAAGGATGTTTAGCTGAATTTAAAATAGGAGGATGTAAAGATGAGATATTATGTGATGATATTCCCATGGATGTTTGTCATCTATTGCTGGGTAGATCGTGGAAATATGACAGAAATGTGGTGCATGATGGGAGAAGGAACACGTACACTCTGGAGAAAAATGGTAGGACGCACATGTTACTGCCAATTAAGGATAAAGAGGTGAAAACAGAGATGAGCAACACTGTACTTCTCATGAGTGGGAAGGAACTTCTTAAGGAAGTCAAGAAGAAGGAAGACACACAATTCATTTTGGTTAGGAATCCCATAATTGTTTTGAACAACACTAGGATAGATGATTTACCGGAAGAAATCCTAGAGTTACTAGAATAATTTGCTGATATAATCGTGGACGAACTACCTTGTTTGTTGCCACCTATCAGGAGTATAAGCCATCATATAGATCTTATACTTGGAGCCAATTTTCCAAACAAAGAATCTTATAGGTTGACGCCACAAGAGAATGAAGAATTTAAGAGAGAGGTCCAAGACTTAATGGAGAAAGGATTGATTCAGGAGAGCTTGAGTCCATGCGCTGTTCCAACAGTGCTTAGCCCAAGGAAGGATGGTGGCTGGAGAATGTGTATAGACTCAAGGGAAATCAAAAAAATTACCATTAGGTACAGGTTCCCATTCCCAAGGATGGATGACTTGATGGATTTCTTGAGTGGAGCAAAGTTTTTTTCAAAGATTGATTTGAAAAACGAATATCATCAGATTAGAATGAGAGAAGGTGATGAATGGAAGACAACATTCAAGACAAATGAATGGATGTATGAATGGCTTGTCATGCCATTTGGCTTAACGAATGCACCCAATACTTTCATGAGGTTGATGAATGAAGTCCTGAAGGATTTCATTGGGAAATCCGTCATTGTATATCTTGATGATATATTAATTTTCAGCAAAACTGAAGCAGAGCATTTGAAGCATTTAGTTGCAGTGATGAGAAGGTTAGAACAAGATAAATTGTTAATCAACATGAAGAAATCGTCATTTATGAGGACATAACTCATTTATTTGGGTTTTGTTATCTCTGCAAATGAATTGAAAATGGATTTGGAAAATATAAAGGCGATTAAGGATTGACCATCACCTAAGAGCATGTTTGAAGTTCGAAGCTTCCATATTTTGGCTAGCTTCTACAGGAAATTCATCCGAAACTTCAGTGGAATTAGCGCACCGATGATGGATACGATGAAGAAAAGACATAAATATTTTCGCTGGACGGAGGAAGTAGAGAAGAGCTTCAACCTGCTGAAGAAGAAGATCACTGAGCAACCAATTCTGGTTTTGCCAGATTTTAACAAGACATTCCAGGTCAGGTTTGACGTGAGTGGATTTTCCATTGGAGCGATCTTAAGCCAAGACAATAGGCCAATCACGTATTTCAATAAAAAACTTAATGAGGCAAAGATTAAGTACTCAACATATGACAAATAATTCTACGCAGTCATACAAGTGCTGAAGAAATGGAGGCACTATTTGGTTCCAAAAGAGTTCGTTTTGTACAACGATAATCACGCTTTGAAATTCGTGACTCGACAGGAGAATTTGAACCAAAAACATGCTAAATGGGTTGAATACATGCATAATTTTACTTTTGTGACTAAGCATATTTCTGGAACTGTTAACAAAGTTGTTGACACTTTGAGTAGGAAATGTTTGCTTATGCAGGAATTTAGAGTTAAGACTTTGGGTTTTGATAACCTCAAAGAAATGTACGGGGATGATCCAGATTTCAAAGAGGCATATGAGGCATCTAAGAATGCAATTCTAAGGGATAGAAGCCAATGGACAAAGTACATGATCCAGGATGGACTATTGTTCAGGGGAAATAAACTATGTATTCTAAAATGCTCCATGAGGGAGAACTTGCTGAAGGAAAAGCACAACGGAGGATTGGTCAAACACTTCGGTGATGAAAAAACGTTCTCAAAATTGAATGGCTCATATTACTGGCCAGGGATGAGGAAAAATGTGAAGAAATTTTTGGACATGTGCAGAATTTGTCAGCACACGAAGGGAAAACGGCAGAACGCAGGGTTATATCATCCATTACCCATACCCAAAAGGCCGTGGGACACAGTGAGCATGGATTTCATATTAGGAATGCCAATGACATAGAGGGGATATGATTCAATATTTGTAGTGGTAGACATATTTTCAAATATGGCACATTTCATACCTTGCCAGAAAACGAGTGACACAACTCATATTGCGAACCTGTTTTTCAAGGAAGTTGTCAGACTTCTCGGCTTGCCAAGGAGTATTGTTTCTGATCAAGATACCAAGTTCATAGGACATTTTTGGAGGACCTTATGGAAGAAGCTGGGGACAAACTTGTCTTTTAGCTCAGCGTATCATCCTTAGGCGGATGGACAAACAAAGGTCGTGAACAAGAGCTTGGGATATTTGTTAAGGAGCTTAGTGACTGAACACCATAGTCAATGGGATCACATTCTACCACAGGCAGAATTTGCTTACAATGATTCACTCACTAGAAGCACAGGGTAGAGTCCATTCCAAATTGTATATGGAATGCATCCAAGGGGAGTTTCATAATTGAAAGATTCAGAACAAGATGAATTCAGGAGTGCTAGTGTAGAGGACTTTGCAGAAGGAATGAAGGAGCTTCATAGAAGAATCAAGGAGCGATTGTAGAGTTCAAGTTAAGAGTACAAGCATAGAGAAGATCAACACAGGCGAGAACTTCAATTTGAATTTGGTGATTTGATTCTTGTGCATTTGAGGAAGGAAAGGTTCCCAAGGGGAACATACAACAAGATGAAGATGAACAAAATTGGACTGTGCAAAGTCATAAGAAATTTTGGGGAAAACACGTATGATATTGAATTACCCGATGGGGTCGAAATTTCACCGATATTCAATGTCGCTGATTTGTACCCTTACAGAGCTGAAGAAGAAGGGGTAGAAGATGAACAAGAAAAGATTCAATGGACAAAACAAATGCCTGTAGCTGAAAATCCGCATATGGAAAGCATAATTGACAAGAGGATTAGCAGAAAGACCAGGAGAAAAGAGTATTTGAATACTTGGTCAAGTGAAAAGGACATCCAATTGAAGATGCTAGCTGGGAGAATGAAGAAGAAATTCCAAGACATGGACAGACCATGCAAAATCTCATGAATAGGAGTTCATGAAAATTTTCAAGCGAGGGAGTATGATGCAGGAGCATCGTATAAAGCCCAAGTGCATGCCTAAAACCAAGGAGACAGTTGGACGCACATATGCAATTAAATACGTTTTTGTGGAAATGTTGTGAATTTCAAAGTCTAAAACATTAATGTGATGGGCAAAAGGAAAGTGCAGTTGCATTTATATCTGAAGATCCAAATTGATTTTGGAGTGTATGTTCCTATCCGCGGATGTAATAGGAATTCAAGTCTGTTTAGTGCAAGTAGGTAGATTTAATTTAATAGATTAGACAGTTTAGGAGCATAGGAGGGAAAATAGATGATAGACACCCTCAACCCTTGTATCATTGTAACATAATTCAGAATTTGTAAGCTGTAGAGATGTAGAGGAGAACAAAGAATTTTAGGCATTCTAGTTGTTGTTATTTACCATGTATAGGAGCACTGGAATTAATAGAAGACAACTTTGATTCCAATCTATGTGTTTGTATGGTTGTTGGAAGCACCTGTTAAATGGTATGTTACAGGCTTGTTTGCATTCTCTGTATGTATTTTATTTTCATGAAATATGTGTGTGTGTGCTCTAGAATTCTATGTTGAATGTTTAAATTTTGGACAAGGGGAGAATGAGTTTCAGTTGTTTCTCTTTTTGAGAACTTCTGCAAAGAGTGCAGTGGAGGGTCCGCAAGGAGTGCGTCGACCAGGCTATGAGTTTCATCTCAGAACTCTCAGAGGAGATTCAAATTGTCTTTACAGGAAGAAGTGCTAGCAAGGCACAGAGCCATGCAAGGTGTGCACAGGCTGAGTGAAGAAGGTTGAAGGACTGCTGCTGCAAAGAGTGCGCAGAATCAGAAGGTCCAAATAACTAGAGGTTATTTGAAATTTTCCACAAGGAGTGTGCGCAGAGACCCTTTTGAAAGCATTGAGTTCGCAAGCGAAATCTTAGAAATGATAGAACCTCTAAAGTGTTCAAAGGGAGGCGAAGGTTGAAATCGTCTCACAGAAGTCAAGTTCAGGAGGGAGGACGCCAAGTCATTTGGCCAGAAGTCCTTAAGAAGTTGAATCAGATGGTGGAATCACTTCAAGGAGAAGTGCCGAAGTTCCATGGACTGTTGGATCTGATAGAGCAACAGAGGGATTAAGACTGAGTGTCTTTCAACACTCTTAATCTTAGGAAGGATAGTGGCCGTCAGATCCAGATCAACGAGGGCTATTGATCTTGTATGTGAATTTGCATATCGGAGTTCGGGGAATGGAGTGACTAGTGGTTTGGGTCAAGTGTTTTGGATTTTCAATTGAAAAAATACCTATACAACAAGGGCCATTGGATCAAGGGAGGCACACAGTCATCAATCTCGTCGAAGGAACAAATTTAGAGTCGGGGATTTGTATAGGGAGAGGAATGATTGTTTGCTTTTCTCTCAAGTTGCGAAAGCCAATGATCCGTAGGATCTTTTGAATGATTATGGTTGAGTTTTACTTGCATGAATTAATTAACCATTTTGAGAAATTATTGAAAGAATGAGGAAAGAAGAGGATTATGCCATTCAAATACACATATGCAGATCTGAAATAAATAA
>ML792993.1:135140-146538 GCA_009831015.1 Picea engelmannii
TTTTTTCAACTCTGTTGTCTGATTATTGTTCGTTAAAAGCACTGTTTTATTCAAATACATGATGAGTGGTTACTTTCATTAGCTATTGAGTTATCTTATTGTTCCAAGAATACAAATCTACCATATTCTTAAGTTACCAAGCACCTTTGGTCTACAACCACAAAGGGTTTCTTGGAGTGATAACAGTACCTATACAGGTCTTACTGAGTTGGTTCTCAACTAAGGATATTGGTGTCTTCAGTAGGTTGGTGCCTACACATTATCTTTCCGAGTTGGTTCTCAACTAAGGAGATTGGTATCTCTAGTAGGTTGGTTCCTACAATATTTGTAACAATAGGTTGGTACCTACATAAATTTATTAAGATAATTTTTTTTCATTTTCTCCCATGCGTTAAACTCTGTGTACTGTGATTTGAGTTTACATGCGTTTACTATTTTAAAGTTAATTAATGTTTGATTAGTGTTCATTTAAAATAAAAAGTATCTTATACTGATTCACCCTCCCTCTTAGTATAAGCATAAGTACAACAATTCGTATTAGAGTAGGTTCTTTCAGAAACAATCTAACTGCTAGAAGGTAGATCTCCAGATCACACATCGACCCGAATTGGATTCAACAAGAATAATTGGCTATTGACATAGGCTCTATGATGATCAAAACAGGTAAATTTTAAGGCTATGGACAAAGAAGGAGATTGACTTGTTTCCGTGAAGGGCCCCATGCCATCATGATTGATGTCCGATTTTTGTATGTAATCTATGTAAAGTTAGGTAGTATATTGTTGTATGTGAAGAAATAATTAGATGTTTATGAGACCTTTTCCATGTGGGAGAAAAGACAAAAAAACAAAGAAAATAAGGAGAAATAGACTAGAGAGAAGTTGAAGCGTTGGGGATGCCAAACCTTCCAGCTATCCTCTTGGTCGACTCATTCCTCTATATTATGTTCCCCACAATGAGAAAATGGTTCTTTAGATGTGAATGATGTAGAGAGGTTGACCATATTTCACTGAGGAGCATACAGATGTACCAACGGGCCTGTAAATTTCCCATTGTTAAATAACAAAGAGCCTGGTTGAAGCCAAAAGAATGTTGGTTTTCCTGTTTGGGTTTCTAGGGTAAATTATGAGTTTACGTGTGATGATTGTTTATGGTTGTTTTGTTCATGCATGGATAATATGTGCACTGTAACTTAATATATGTCTACTTATTGTTTATCAAAGAGAAATTCATGCCAATTATTGTTCGAGCTCGTTTTACATTAATATGGCCCCCATGGGTTAATAAACTAGAATAAAAACTCTTTAACCATAACAATGCATTGAATTTTTAAGTTATAAATTGATGACCATCATTCCCGAGGAGTTGTTATTTACTTGGGGTTTCTAATTTTTCTTTAGTGTCGTTGGCACATTCTCAACTTTTCTGGGTGTTTTACTTTTCCCATAAATCATAAATGATGTATATATCGAAAGTTGGGGTTGTCTAGGTGTTCATTAGCTACCCACGATCCATATACACATTTTTGAAATTTCACCCACTATCTATTTCACTTCAAAACATTTTCCTGTATCGTTGATTACCAGACTCAAATTCCAAAACATTTTGAATCACTTTTGGTTGCCAAAATTGCCCCAAAACGTTTTTCTACACAAGTGGTTGTCGAATTCATTTCCCAAACATTTTTTTAAACCGTGGGTTATCAAATTTGTCCTCAGATTTATTTCTTAGTTGTGAGGAACCAAATTCAACTTGTAGGCGGCTTCCCATCATGGTTGGATGCCAAATCCTCCTTTTAATTGTTTTTATTAATAACGACTTGACCTATTATGGATGGGATTTCCATTTCATTGACTTTCCCTTCTCATTCGATCATCAATCACTTTTTTTTGACTAAAATATTCCCCATTTTGACTGTGTTCTCTTTAAGTCGATTTGGCTTCCTTGGTCGACCCAAATTTGGTCGAATCGAATTGCTTGACTTACCGTGCCTCCAAGATGACTTGTATTCCTTTTGAATTCTTTTCCAACTTGACTTGTACTCCTTCCGACTCATTTCTCTTAATTGAATTCCAGGTAGCGAAAATCATTTGTATTTGGGCCAACCAAATAATTTAAGAAAGAGAAGAAGAAATAATTAATATTAGTGGATGCCAAGGAATAGGTGGATAACACATCAGATCCAAAAGGGAATATTAACTATACTAATCTCCAGAAAGAGGTGGAATTAGTTGGTTGCAATCACAAGGAGGAGAAGGAAATGACTAAACTTTTATGTATTAAAATCCACATGAAGCGAAGCAAGGTGGATTATTTGTTCGATCCTAGTTCACAATCCAAATTGATATATGCACAACTCTTTGAGAAACTTGGGATAGAGAATCAATATCATATGTATCCATACCCCATGGGATGGGTAAGGAAATATGTGGAATTGAAAGTGAGAAAACAATGCAAATTTAAGTTTGTCATCAATTAGAACTTTGTTGATGAAGTAGTTGCAGATGTGATTCCTCTAGAAATATGTGGAGTCATCTTGGAAAGTCCATATGTGTACATGAGGGATGCCATTTTAAGAAGGAGAGCGAACCGATATAGGTTAGTCAAGGATGGAAAAAGATTATACCATAAATGCACACTAGGAAAAGGCTAATATCACTTTGATCAATGCTCATTAGGAAAGAAGAATTAAGGGAAGTACAAAGAAGTTTGTCTTGCTATTTCGAAGAGAAGGAAATAATCAAGGAGAAGGGAGAAAGTTGGAGATGAATTCAAACTTGGAAGGATGTAGTGGAGACCAATGTTAAAAACTACAACAACTAATTTAATCCTACAGGGAAGTGTTTCAAGTGTCTCAGGGACTTTCACCCAAGAGAGAGGTTAAACACAAAATTCAGTTGTTTTTAGATTCACCACTTCCTAACATTGGGTTGTATAGGTAGTCTGTCATCGAAGTAGATGAAGTAAAGAATCAACTGTAGTAGTTATTGCATGAGGGAGTCATAAAAACTAGTACATCACCATGTGGTTCACCCATCATCATGGTGCCAAGAAAAAATGGAAGATGGAGAATGTTCATTGACTACCATGACTTGAATAAGATCACCATCAAGAATAGATATCCTTTTCCAAGGATTGGTGACTTGGTGGATCGACTACAACAAGAAAAGTTGTTCACTAAGATGGACCTCAAAATAGGTTATCACCAAGTGAGGATCAAAGAAGAATACATGTGGAAGACAACGTTAGAAATAACATAAGGTTTGTACAAGTGGTTAGTAATGCCTTTTGGATTTTGCAATGCACCTGCAACATTTATGAGACTAATGAATTATGTGCTACGCACCTTCTTTTACTCTTTTGTAATAGTATATTTAGATGACAAACTAATATTTAGAAACACTTGGAAAGAGTACCTCTCACATGTGACATAGGTATTAGGGACCTTGGGGAAGACTCAATTGATTTCCAACTTGAATAAATGCGAGTTTGAAAAGACCTATTTGATATATCTTGGACACATGATTGGAGGATGATAACTAAGAGTAGATCCGAAGAAGATCGCAACCATCACCCAATGGAATATTCCCACTAATATGACAAAGGTTAGGAGTTTCATGGGAACAAATCAATATTTGAGGAAATTCATTGTAAACTTATTTATAGTTGAAGTTCCATTGCATTCCATGAAAACCAAAGGAAAGATATTTCATTGGGGTAAGACACAAAAAATAGAATTTGAAGACTCGAAGAACAAAAACAACGATGCTCTAGTATTATCCATGCCAAATTTACGATGACCTTTTGAGCTAGAGACTGGTGCTAGTGGATATTCATTAGGATCAATACCCATGCAAGGAGGGAGACCTATGTGCTACCATTCATAATTGTTTCATGGAGAAATACTTAATCATCCCATGTATGATAAGGAGATCTTTGTGATTGTACAAGCAACAAAGAAGCGGAAGCATTACCTCTTGGTAAAAGAGACTATCATACACATAGATGATTAACCCTTTTATTATATATAGAGTCATAGAAAGATGCAATAGGTGAGGCATTACACGTGGTTAGGTTTCTTGAAGAAATTTTATTTATTTATTAAGTACAAGAAATGAGTCACAAATAGATTAATAGACATGCTCTCTCAACCACCATTGAATAAGATTGCAACAATTGGAATGATAATGCAACTTGAGCCTTTCATTCATGAACTTCTAAGTGGAGATTATGAGGGAGATGAATATTTCAGAGGAGTCTACAAGTAACTAAAGGGGAGGTTGGTCGTTTCCATGGAAGGAAATGAATACCAACTCCAAGATGGGTTGTTGTATAAAATGGACAAACTGTGCATACCCAAGGACAAAAGAGTTCAATTGATGAGAGAAGCACACACTTCTAGGGTTGCTGGGCATTTTGGCATGAAAAATATAGTGGTGAATCTGTAGGGATATGAGTATTGGATAAATATGCAGGAGAAAGTGGCAAAGTTTGTTAGAGGATGCATTATTTGTAGCACTAGCAAGACAAGAAACTGAAAACTTGGCTTGTACATTCCATTTCCAGTACCAAACAATCCTTGGGAGAGCATCTCCATGGATTGTTTTGGAGGTTTACCTATGAATAGTAGACGCCACAACTACATGTTCATTGTGGTGGACCATTTCAACAAAATGTGTGTACTCATTCCCTATAAGAAGACAATCTCTGGACAAGAAGCAACTGAACTATTTTTCAGCCATGTTTGGGTACATTTCATATTTCCAACCTCCATCATATCTGATAGGGATAGTAGGTTCTTGGGAAGATTTTAAATAGTGCTTTAGGAAAGACTGCATACCAAGTTGAAGTACTCCACTTCCTTCCATCCTCAAACTGATGGAAAAAATGAGGTAGTAAAAAGGACATTGGTGCAACTATTGAGAGGTTACAAAAACAAACATCCAAAGACTTGGGATGAGCATATCATATACATTCAACACTCTTACAACATAACACTCCATTCTTCCACCAATAAGTCTCTTTTTGAGACTTGTTTTGGTTATTTACCTCCTTCAGCATTGGATATTATTTGTGGGCAACAAAAGGAAGAAACAAGACTACAAGGAGAAGAATAGAAGGCATTCACATTTGTTGACAAGATCATGCATATGCATCTAATGGTTTAGGAGCAACTCAGGAAGAGACAACAATTGTACAAAGACAAGGATGATCAACACAAGGAGGATCATAAGTTTCATGTTTGATACCAAGTGTGGATTTATCTATGTAGGGAACAATTGCAAGGAGCATTAAAGAAACTCAATCCCATTATATATGGAGCATTTGAGATAATTGAACAAGTGAATTAGGATGACTTCAGGCTGAAACTTCCACCTTATATGTAAATCATCTCAGTGGTGAATGTGGAAAATTTGAAGTTGTTTGAGCCCTCCATGCTAGATGAGGAGGAATAATATCAATTTTTTCTCATTGTTGAAGACCTTTCACCTCATGGTCTTGAGGAGTTGAAGGAAGACACAATTTTGCAGTGAAAGCAGTGGAAAAATCATAGAGAGAAGAAAGAAATGTGGTAGATTGGCTCAAAGGACAAACCACAAGAAAAGCGAAGTGGTATGAGAGGAACCCAATTGCAAGCAAGTTCCCTCACCCTCATCTATCCTTGGTATATTTTCGAGAACAAAATCATCCCAATGGGGAGGTGTGATCCTAATCGGACCCATAAAAAACAATTGGTTATTGGCACATGCTCTAAGATGATCATCACATGTAGATTTTGAGGCTATGCACTAAGAAGGAGATAGACTTGTTGGATTTAAGGGCCCCATGCCATCATGATTGATGTCCAATTTTTGTATGCAATATATGTAAATTTATGTAGTATATTGGTGTATGTGAATAAATAATGAGATGTTTATGAGATCTTTTCCACGTGGGATAAAATACAAACAAAAAAGGAAAAGAAGGAGAAAACAAATTGGAGAGAAGCTAAAGCATTGGCGATTCCTGACCTTCCAGTTATCCTCTCGGTCGAATCAATCCTATATATTATGTTCCCCACAATGAGAAAATGGTTCTTTGGCTATGAATGATGTAGAGATGTTTCCCAGATGTCACTGAGGGGCATAGAGATGTACTAGAGAGACTGCAAGTTTCCCATTTTTGAATAATAAAGAGCTTGGTCAAAGCCAAAATAATGTTTGTTTTCCCATTTGGGTTTCCAGGGTAAATTATGAGTTTAGGATTGATTATTGTTTGTGGTTATATTGTTCATGCATGGATAATGTGTGCACTAGAACTTAATAATTTTTTGTGTATTGTTTAGCAAAGATAAATTCATGCCAGTTATTTTTTGAGCTCATTTTACATTAATATGGTTCCCGTGGGTCAATAAACTAGACTAACAACTCTTTAACCATAGTCGTGCATTGAATTTTGAGTTAGAAATTGACGACCATCCTTCCCAAGCTATTTCGATTTACTTGGGGTTTCTAATTTTTTTTTAGAGTCATTGGAACATTCATGATTTCCTTGTGTGTGTTCCTTTTCCCCTAAATAATAGATGTCATATATATTGAAAGTTGTGCTGGACACACCGACAACACTCAGGGGGGGGTGAATCAGTGTGAAGCTCTTTTTTCACTTCTTACAAAACTTTATTTAGAAACACCTTCAAACATATTATTAATTTGTACTTAGATAATTCCATGTATCAACAACATTCATCAATAAGAGAGAACTATAAGCCATCGCCATAATCAACACAAAGAACACCAGTCATATATGTAAAATTTTTGTATTATGTGTTACAGGAGACTACAATATCAGGGTTTTGTCAACACCAACTAAAAAGAGAAACAAATCCAGTAGAGTACCAACTCTACATACAAGACCTAGCTTGTATATCTCAGCACCAACCAAGATTTGAGGAATCCAACCCTCAAGTACAAGACCCAACTTGTAGATAGAAATAATCTGCCAAATGTACCACCACACCTTCATAAAAAACCCGTCACAACAATCTGTCAAATCAACCTCATCAACCAAGTAGGATTTACTCACCAAGACCAAGACAAATCTCTCAATCATATGCACAATATCACTCAGATGTGCATCAACCTACAACTATCACCAACATGTACCAATATGCTAAGACATGTATACAAATAATGTGTCAAGAAAACTACACAAACTACCAACAATATAACCAACAAGTGTCTCTCATAGTGTACCAAGCATGCACAAATCATGTACCAACATAACCATACCATACACCTCATGTATATTCCAAATCATCAACTAAGTGTCTCATTTATGAACCAAACATATAATTCAACCATGTACCAAAAAATTCATCAAGACAACCAAAAGGATCCAAATACAATAAACCCTTACACAAGACCATGTGCCAAAATCATACCTTTAATCCTGTAGAAATCATCAAGACCTATACCATACCATTCAACAATTGGAACAATTCCCATATGAAAATATGATGTGGCTACCTAGTTGCCAACAACAATTCTTTTGTCATGGTTATGCTGCCGCGATTCTGCTATCACGGTTCTACTACCATGATTCTGCTGTCTCATTTTTTCTGCTGCGATTCTGCCTCCACGATCTTGCTGCTATGAATTTGCTGCCGCAAATTCGATCTATCAATAATACCTATTATAAACCTTTCAACAAATTGTAGATATTCAATATGCTCAAGGATCACACTCATAAGAGACCCTTCCTCTCTTATTTATACTTCTCCAGGTAGCTTCTGCTAGGGGTTATTATCTAACCAACTTTACCCAACTTCCTTCTTTTGGGGCTAACCCACTTCTAACCACTTTTCCACAAATAGTAAACTCTCCACTTCTAGTTGGAACTAATTTATTTTTAACTGTTTTCTTGTTGCAACTACTTAATACATGACTAACCACTTTGATTGGTCAACTTATTCTAGGAGCTTCTAGAATAATTTGAATTCTTTGACCTTCTAGGGGCTTCTAGACACACATTGGGGTTCTCTAAATTCACATGGAAATAAATCTATAACCGTGAGGAGTTATGTGACGTTCCACATATCACCGGAAATGGCATGACATGTACTATCCATATAGAATAGTCTCACTAAAAAATTCAATGATATTCATTACATGATTCTTCAAACAAACTTGTGTTCCCTAACCACACTACTAGGAATGCTCAACCACCTAACCATTTGGACTTCACAATGCATCTTCCCGTGAGGGAATTCACCATAAGTGGGCAACTTTGGAGTTCATCCATTTGATACTTCCTATCAACCATGACAAGACATCAATGATATAATGATACAACAATTATCAATCTTTACATCAATCCATCTACTCATCAATCCATCTATGAAATCAACGTCAATGAAAAAATACATCTACGTATCAATGAGAACACATCACTATGAAACCATTTGACATCAAACCTTTTATATCAATCCATTGACATCAATGAAAACATAGTACAACAATCTCCTCCTTTGGCATTGATGGAAACACCAACATTGATGTCAACACCCATCATTGATGGCAACAATTTAGATATGGAAATACTCATGCTTCCTCTGTGATCATAGCTCCTCATCACTATTCATCTATCCACACCATTGTGACTATCTCTCCCCCTTTGAAATAAGTTAAAAAGGGTATATCTCTTTGGGGATGCTCCCCCTAACTGAGCTGTCCTTGAGGCTACTTCCCCTGATTACACTATCCCTAAGGCTACTTCCCCTAGCTACACTAGCTTGTGGTATTCTCTTCATTTATTTGATGAATATGTCCTCCTGGAATCATACCTATGTAACCAATCAAGGGGAAAATAATAAATCCCCTTGTGGGTATATCTCCCCCTGTCTTCTCTGCAACATGCTAGGTAATCACTGTGAACAATATGCTACCACTGCATTCTTGTTTTGTTGAAGATGTTGTTGCTCTATCAGAACATTTATCAACAATACTACATCAAGAATATCATGCTCTTCCTATGAGGATCCTTGGACCTATCCATGCATCAACCATCTAAAATCGTTCCATTCCATACATCAAGTGTATTCCAATCATACATACTATCTCACGTGTCAACCATGAAGCAAATGATATGTCAACAATGAATAGTGAATATGAACAAACCATCAACCATATACATCCTGTGCCATATCATGTGCCAATAATGCACATCAACCATGTACATCAACTATTAACCATGTTCTAAATGTGTATCAAGATCATCAATAACATCATCAACCATACAACATGTGAACATAATATGCCTCTATCATAAACCAAGTGCCACAACCATGTATCTCAACCATCAATATATCAACCAAGTATAATAACAAGTGTCTCAATTATATCATCCCATACATAATGTACCAAAGCAAGTGCATCAACCATGCACCAAGTATGTACCAATTGTGCATCAACTATAGATCAATCTATGACTTATCAATGATGTACAACATAACCACCTCATCAACTCATCAACTACAAGTCCCAATATGTAGCTCAACCACATGCCAAATTCATGCACCAAGACATTCAACAAATATACCTCTAACAATACATCATAATATATATCAATGGAGCTCACATATGTACTAGCTATGTACCATGACAAATCTACCTAAAAAATGATTCAATACAACAAGCACTAAGTAGCCAATAGTACCTCAAAACATGTACTAAGAGTGTCCCTCAATAGATCAATGATATATCTCTAGCTAGCATCACATCATCATGATATATCTCATAGACAAGGTGCCATAACATCACTGAGAACATAACCAACAATATACCTTATAAAAAATGCATCACTCCACACACTAAAGTTTGTACCATGCATATAAGATACATAAAATTAAACACTCAACCATATGTCATCACCATATATACATCAAACACACATGCATGCATATAATCATGAAAACCTAGAACAAACCATGTCAGTGATCCGAAATCGGATTCAGAAGCCTGACAGGGCTTGAAAAAAGCTCAAAAATGAAAGTGCTCGGAATCCAACGAAACCAACACCATTGTGTCCGTCTCGTCTTCCTGATTCCGGTGGTATATTTACTTTGTCAAACGGAGTCCGTATGAAGAAGATACCGCATTCTGTCCGAAAAGGCAAACAGGCAAAAATATTTGCTGACTGGCAGGTCCGTATAGGACACGTGGCGACTCCATATGATGACACGTGTCAGGAAGATTTGACATTTTGGGCGTATGGCTGGACCAATCCAAGGGTGACACGTGTCACCACTGGAAGGGTGACACGTGGCACGGGATGACGTCAACATCGTACGTGTCAGATGACATGGCGTACGGAAGAGGACATGTCAGCAGGTGACGTGTCATATGACTGGACCGTACGGCGAGTGACGTGGTGGATGACATGGCAGTACAACTCTGACATGTGGACCAATCGGCAAGTGACACGTGGCACTGTTCAAGTGAATGGTTGGGTGCCACGTGGCCCAATCAGCGGCTGCCACGTGGCACCCCGTAATTGGTTATTTGGTTTGATAAAAGTGTTTGTGGCCGACCGGATTCGAACCGGTGACCTCCGCCTTTAACAAAGCCTTTGTAAATTTCCCGTTGCCAACGCGCCATTACATGTTACTTGACATACATGCGAAAAGAATTGCATTTGAATTATATTTATGTAATTTTGGCGGGGGGGTCGGGCCGGGGCTTAGCCCCGATCCCCGGTTCTATGTATTATATATGGGACCACACCTTTTGAATAGGCGCAAATTTAAATAGTTGGCGCGGAGTGTTATACCCACGGTTTTTATATATATTAACTCACATGACCGTGTTTTGGGTGCAGTTATAATGGTTCCAACCGTTAGCATGGGGGCATATGCCATATACCAATGCGACCGGGAGCTATAGGGGTGGCCCACGCATAGCCCAAGGGCTAGCGCGTGGCCACATGAAGTCATATGACCATCCAAAAGGTGCGCGTGCCCGAACGAAGGGGGCTAAGCCCGTATTAAACTATAATATGGTTGAAAAGTGGGTTTTTCAACCACTTTTTGTTATTTTAATGTAATTAACCCATTGTTAATGGTTTTTATCCATTTTTGGGGGTTATTAGGCATTTTTAGAGCCTAAATTCATGGAGGAAGTTGGAGATGGATAACTAACTTCCCAACTATTTAACCAAGGTCATTTTGAGGCCATGGGGACAACTTTTGAGAGCATTCAGAGCAGAGATGCTGAGGAGAAGATAAGTCAAAGCCAGTTTGAGGCAGGGAAGCCGTTGAGGAGGAGATGTTGTCGGACCATTTCTGAGAGCTCCGGACGTCCGTTTTGCGTGCCATTTGTTGTGCATGGCTCTAGAGATCTGGGCGAACATGACCAGATCAGTC
>ML792993.1:148211-207309 GCA_009831015.1 Picea engelmannii
ATGTGGAATGATTTTAGGTAGTCCATACTTATTTGATCGTAAGGCAATCTTCTATAGGACAAAGAATCAATATCAATTCACTAAAGTAGGTCATGATTATGTGGTTCATGCTCATCGTGTTAAAGCAAATAGAACATTTCAAATAATGGAACAATTAACGAATGCAGTGCAAGCATGCAACGAACCAATAATTGTTTCAAATGAAGTAATTGATCTTAAGCAAGAACAAGATATGGTTTTTGAATGAAAAATCAATCATAGGTTGCTTCAAGATAAGCTCATGTCGTGCAGATATCTAAAGTATATCAGTACATTTGCAGTCGTATTTTTGATGCTGTCATTAGCAATGTTTTCTACATGGATGATAGTAGCTTCAGTAAGATGTAACAGGGTTAAAATGGCTAACAATATAATGTTAGTTGTCATGATTGTGTTACAGTTGATCTTGATGAGACAGGTGCACAGGACGGAGTTCAGAGATAGAGAGAAAGTTGGGTGGCCTATCCCGAGCTTGTTGAGTGGTCATTAGCCTTTTGGGGACCAAAAGGTCTTATTGTGGGGAGGTGTGATCCGAAATCGAATTCAGAAGCCTGATAGGGCTTGAAAAATGCTAAAAAATGAAAGTGCTCGGAATCTAACAAAACCAACACCATTGCATCCGTCTCGTCTTCCTGATTCCGGTGGTATATTTACTTTGTCAAATAGAGTCTGTATGAAGAAGATATCACATTCTGTCCGAAAAGGCAAACAAGCAAAAAATTTTGCTGACTGGCAGGTCTGTACAGGACACGTGGAAGGTCCGTACAAGACACATGGCAGGTCCGTACAGGACACGTGGTGGCTCCAGATGATGACACGTGTCAGTCATATTTGGCATTTTGGACGTACGGATGGACCAATCCGAAGGTGACATGTGTCACCACTGGAAGGGTGACACGTGGCACGGGATGACGTCAGCAGCCTACGTGTCAGATGACGTGGCGTACGGAAGAGGACGTGTCAGCAGGTGATGTGGTAGATGATTGGATCGTACGATGAGTGACATGGCGGATGACATGGCAGTACGGCTCTGACATGTGGACCAATCGACAAGTGACATGTGGCACTGTTCAAGCGAATGGTTGGGTGCAACGTGGCCCAATCAACGGTTGCCACATGGCACCCCGTAATTGGTTATTTGGTTTGATAAAAGTGTTTGTGGCCGACCGGATTCGAACCGGTGACCTCCGCCTTTAAAAAAGCCTTTGTAAAGTTCCCGTTGCCAACGTGCCATTACATGTTACTTGACATACATGCGAAAAGAATTGCATTTGAATTAGATTTATGTAATTTTGGCGGGGGGGTCAGGCCGGGGCTTAGCCCCGACCCCCGGTTCTATGTATTATATATGGGACCACACCTTTTGAACAGGCGCAAATTTAAATAGTTGGCGCGGAGTGTTATACCCACGGTTTTTATATATATTAACTCACATGACCGTGTTTTGGGTGCGGTTATAACGGTTCCAACCATTAGCACGGGGGCATATGCCATATACCAATGCGACCAGGAGCTAGAGGGGTGGCCCGCACATAGCCCAAGGGCTAGCGCGTGGCCACATGAAGTCATATGACCATCCAAAAGGTGCGTGCGCCCGGACGAATGGGGCTAAGCCCGTATTAAACTATAATATGGTTGAAAAGTGGGTTTTTCAACCACTTTTTGTTATTTTAATGTAATTAACCCATTGTTAATGGTTTTTATCCATTTTTGGGGGTTATTAGGCATTTTTAGAGCCTAAATTCGTGGAGGAAGTTGGAGATGGATAACTAACTTCCCAAATATTTAACCAAGCTCATTTTGAGGCCATGGGGACAACTTTTGAGAGCATTCAGAGCAGAGATGCTGAGGAGAAGGCAAGTCAAAGCCAGTTTGAGGCAGGGAAGCCGTTGAGGAGGAGATGCTGTCGGACCATTTCTGAGAGCTCCGGACGTCCGTTTTGCATGTAGTTTGTTGTGCATGGTTCTAGAGATCTGGGCGAACATGACCAGAGTAGTCTTGTAGCCATTTGGCATCACAGTGATGTACTATTGAGTTTTCGAACATAAATAAAGAAGTCTCCCCCACAGAGAAAAGGCCCGGAGACGTAGGCAAAGTTGTGCCGAACTCCGTTATCAACCTGCGTATTATGGTTTGTTGTCTTTCATTACATTTCAGATCTGCATATATGTATATGGCTGTATAATTCCTTTTCTTTTCTCGTTCTTTCGCTAAGTTTCTCAATGGTTAATTGATGCTTGCAAATAAAAACTCAACCATAAGTCATTCGAAAAATCCTGACGAATCAGTCAGACCCTACAAAACAAAGTTATACCATCAAACCATGTTGCAACTCATCTTTACACTCCTCTTCTTGAGGCTTTTTCCATAGGTACGTGGTTTGTTCCACATATAACTCACGTATGTATGTGACCTTTGTATAGGTCACCTCACATATGTATGTGAATTATCCCACACAAGCTCACGTATACTTAAAAAAGAGTGAAGCTTTCTTGATTGTATATTCCTTCGTTCATGTCTGGTTGTTTAGTCTTCTTCATCCACTTCTGAGAGTGTTCTGATTTCTCTATACTTGTACTTTGAGCTTCCATCCTTTCAACACTATCTTCCTTCCAAGTTACATGTGCTCTTATTTCCATGTTATATGAAGCACTCCTCATTGAATTCCAACAATCCTGAGCTTTGTGGCCAAACCCACTGTAGTTGTAACATCTCATGGTGTGACAATGAGAAACAATGTGTCCCACTTGATTACATCTCCAACATCTTAGGGTGTTATGGAACCTTCCAACATCTTTCCTTGCATAATTCCTCCAATCCAAAGCTTTGTGACCATATTCATTACATGACAAGCAGTGACCATGAAAAACATTTTCATACCTTTGCTTTGGTGTACACCTTGAAGGTGTATCTCTTCTTAATTTTCTTTGAGGTGTAGGGATGGCTTCTTGATGTCTTCTTTGCTCTGTTCTTTTGAAGGTTTCCTTGCTTTGTGTAGGTGCTTGACTTGCAACATTGCTTCCAACTTTTGAGAATAAATGAATTACCTCATGTTTCTTAGAGGTGCTACCTTCCTTGTTGTATCCAAGACCTGATTTATCATTTTGTGATCTTTGACTATCCAAGATTTCATCCAATATAGTTGATTTGTTCATGAACCCTTTTTACTTCTCAATTTGGGTCTTCATATTGACATTGACTTCAAGGCTTTTTCTCAACTCATCATATACCTTCTTCTTTTATTCTTCTTGACTAATTATATCAGTCTTTAGTCCCTTGATCTCTTCTTCTTGTTTCATGAGTATGTGTCTTAGTGCCATGGTATGCCTTTGGTACTTTTCTAGGGCTTACTTAATGTATTCATCAAAATCAATATCACAAGTATACTGATCATATTCTACTTCTAACACATCTAAAAGTTTATCTTTAAGCTTCATCAAATCTTCCTATTCATCTATAAGATAAATGTTAGATGATTCCACACAACCTTCTTCTACTTGTGTGTCCATAGATCTCCTTAAATCTTGTGAGTATTATAGTGAAGGCCTGCTTTGATACCAATTGTTGGACACACCAACCACACTGAGAGGTGGGGGTGAATCAATGTGAGGCTCTTTTTACACTTCTTACAAAACTTTAGTTAGCAACACCTTCAAACATATTATTCATTTGTACTTAGCTACTTCCATGTATCAACAACATTCATCAATAAGAGAGAACTATAATCCATCACCATAATCAACACAAAGAACACCAATCATATGTTTAAACTTTTTGTATTATGTGTTACAAGAGACCACAATCTCAGGGTTTTATCAAAATCAATTGAAAATAACAATAACTCCAATAGAGTACCAACTCTACATACAAGACCCAACTTGCAGATTTCAACACCAATAGAGATATGAGGAATCCAAACCTCAAGTACAAGACCCAACTTGTAGACAAAAATAACATGTCAAATGTACCACCACACCTTTAGAAATAACATGTCAAAACAATTTTCCACATCAACCTCATAAACCAAATCATATCTACTCACCAAGATCAATGACCAAGAAAACTCTCTCAATCATACACATAATATCACCCAGATGTGCATCAACCTACAACCATCACCAACATGTACCAATATGAGAATACATGTATACAAATAATGTGTCAATAACACTACACAAACCACCAACAATATAACCAACAAGTGTCTCTCATAGTTTACCAAGCATGTACAAATCATGTACCAACATCACCATACCATACACCTCATGTATATGCCAACTTATCAACTAAGTGTCTCATTTGTGAACCCGACATATAATCAACCATATACCAAAACATTAATCAAGAAAACCAACAGGAGTCAAATACCATAAACCCTTACACATAGCAATCATCAAGACTTGTACCATACCATTCAAGAATTGGAACAATTCCAATATGAAAATCTGATGTGGCTACCGAACTACCAATAACAATTTTGCTGCCATAGTTCTGCTACCGCAATTCTGCTGTTATGGTTCTGCGGTCGCAATTCTGTTTCCGCGGTTTTGTTGTTGTTGTTTTGCTGCCGTGATTCTGTTTCTACGGTTCTGCTGTCGCATTTTTTCTATCGCGATCTTGCTGCCACGATTTTGCTGCCATGATTTTTTTGCTGCGATTCTCCTACCGTGAATTTGCTGCCGCAAATTTGATCTATCAATAATACCTATCATAAACCTTTCACCAAATAGTATATATTCAATATGATAAAATTTCACACTCACAAGAGACCCTTCCTCTCTTATTTATACTTCTCCAAGTATCTTCCTCTAAGGGTTACCATCTAACTAACTTTACCCAACTTCCTTCTTTTGGGGCCAACCCACTTCTAACCACTTGTCCACTTACAACCACTTTTCCACAAATAGTAAACTCTCCACTTCTAGTTGCAACTAATTTATTTTTAATTGTTTTCTTGTTGCAACCACTTAATCCATGACTAACCACTTTGACTGGTCAAATTCTTCTAGGAGCTTCTAGATTAATTTGACTTCTTTGACCTTCTAGGGGCTTCTAGACACATGTGAGGGTTCTCCAACTTCACATGGACAGAACTCTATAACCGTGAGGATTTATGTGACATTCCACATATCATCGGAAATGGAATGACATGTAATATCCATATAGAATAGTCTCACTGACAAATTCACTAATATTCATTACATGATTCTTCAAACAAACTTGGATTCCCTAATCACACTGTTATGATTGCTCAACCACCTAACCATTTGGACTTCACAAAGCGTCTTCTCATGAGGGATTTCACCATAAGGGGATCACTTTGGAGTTCATCCATTTGGTACTTCCTATCAACCATGAAAATAAATCAATGATACAATGATATAACAATGGTCAACCTTTACATCAATGATAACACATCAATCCATATACTCATCAATCCATCTATGAAATCAACATCAATGACACAATCTATATACATATCAATGACAACACATCACTATGACACCGTTTGACATGAACCCTTTGACATCAATCCATTGACATCAATGACAACATAATACAACAAGTTGGAGTTGTATAGGAGTTTATTAGTTACCAAGGAGACATATATAGGTTTTTTCAATTCAATCCACTACCTATTTTGCCTCAAAACTGTTTCCTTTGTCGTTGATTACCAGACTCGAATTTCAAAATGTTTTGACTTGTCATGGGTTTCCAAAATCGTCCCAAAATAGTTTTCTACAGATCTAGTTGTTGAATTCATTTTCCAAACATTTGCTTTACACCATGGGTCATCAAATTCACCCTCAGATTTATTTCTCGGCTGCTAGGCACCAAATCCAAATTATAAGAGGTTTCCCATCATAGTTGGACACCAAATCCCCCTTTTAATTATTTGTATTAATCATGAGTCAACCCATTCTAATTGGGATTTATGTTTCATTGACTTCCTATTCTCATTCCACTGGTAATCAATTATGGTTTACTAAAATCTGCCCCATTTTGACCGGGTTCTCTTTAAGTTGATTTGGATTCCTTGGTTGAACCAACTTTGGTCGAATCGAATTGGTCGATTTACGCACCTCCAAATTGACTTGTATTACTTTTAAATTCTTTTTCGACTCGAATTGTATTCCTTCTGGCTCATTTCACTGACTTTACTTCCAGGTAGTGGACATCATTTGTATTTGGGCCAACTCAACTTGCAGTTTGGCTGGTCGAGTCTTTTTACCATCAAGAAAGAGCTAAGGTCATATTTGTTACATATATTTTCGTGTTGGTAAAATGGTATGACTATAAACCTCTTGTTTACGGATCGCACATGGCTATTCAAGAAGGTTTCTCCCCAAACATGGATGAATTGTTTGACAAAAAAAACTATGCATTATGTAGTATAAGAATGCATATCTATCTAATGGATCTTGGGTTTGATATTTGGAAATCATCCACAACTGCATATATGGCCCCAAACACCCCACCAACAGATAATGTCAGGAAGAATTCTATTGAACACAATGAAAAATCCATGAATGTTATATTGTGTGGTCTATCATAATCAAAATTTGTCAAGGTGATGCATTGTGAATCGAAAATATATATTTGGGACAAAATTCAAAACATCTATGAAGTTGATGACAAGGTGAAGAAGGAAAAGCTCCAATATCATAGAATACAGTTCAAGAGTTTGAAAATGAAAGACGAAGAAAATATTGTATCATATTTCCTTCGAGTGGATGAAATTGTCAACACCATCAAAGGACTTGGTGAGAAGGTTGAAGAATCAATGACCATGTAAAAGGTGATAAGGTCTCTCCTCTTAATACTTGATGCCAAGGTCTCTACCACTGAATAAATGAAGGATCTAGATAAATTGAAGATGGATGAGTTGCATGGGATTCTCACTACACATGAGGTGAGGATAGAAAAAGAAAATCCAACACAAAAGGAAACCAATTTCAAAGCATCGAACAAGACAAAAGAACACAAATTCCATGATTGTTCCAGCCATGAATAAGATACAAAAGAAGAAAAATATGTTAGAAAGATGAAAAGAGGATACAACAAATACAAAGGTAAGCTACCCTTCAATTTTTTTAATTATGGTAGAGTAGGACATTTTTTTTCTAAATGTTCATATGCAAAAATGGAATAAAATTACAATGAGGACAATAATGATAAAGAAGAACTTAACAATAAAAGAAAACCTTATAGACATAGAAGAGGAAAATATACAAAGAAGAATAATTTTTACTCTAGAGAGGACAATAGCTCGTCTGAATAAAGTGATGGATATGTTTCTAATATTGACAAATAAAAATTCCTCTTCATATACATGGATACAAATTCTACAGATAAACAAAATGAATACAATCATAAAGAAAAATCAAATTAATAAGAAGAATACATTGATGGGAAAGTGAATTTTGAAGCATAACACATTAGTGCCTTAGAAGAAATAGACAGACCCAGAGGAAAGAATAAAAAGAAGAAAGAGAAATTTCATAAATGTGAAAATAAGGATCACGATCTTGATTAAATAGAAAAAACAATTATCATCCTGAAGATTCAACTAGAAGAGGACAAATTTATAGAAGAAGTGGTGAGAATCCATCTGATAGAAAAGTAAGAAAATTGTGACAAGCAAGAAGTTGGAATTGTTTCCTTAAGAAAGGAACTAGATAAAACAATTGATCAGTTGAATAGAAAATTGAAGTTTGGAAAGAGTACTGAAATATTAGATAATAGTCTCAGTTTCCAAAGGTCACCATTGATCAAGACATGTCTTGGCTATGAAGAAAAACAAAAGACCCCCGAGGGTGATGCAAGCACCAAGGTCCCAAAGCCATCAGAAAAGGAAAACAAAGAAAAGACTAGAAGGTGTGCCAATATTCTCAAAGGCTCCATCAACAATGAAAATAGCAACAAGAAAGGAAATGACGACCAACATAAATCTAATTATTCTCACAAGAATGAGTTTAGAAGAGTCGTTCCACCAAAAAGACCTTTCACAACTCGATACCAAAATCTCTTTCTTGGATATTGTTTTTGTAGCAACAATTTTGGTTGCAAAATAATAGATTTTAGAGATTATGCAATAATTAATCACTCGAGAAATATAAATAGAGGTTTTTATAAAACCTCAAAGGATGATTATGTGAGAAACAAAACCAAAAGTTCTCATGGGTTTGTTGATTGAAACTACACTTCATTTGTTCCCCTACTTGATTAAAATGATGAATGTCATAAGTGAAATAATTATGGGCACACAGAACGAGATATAGAAGCATCATAATAAAGTCTCCTAAGCAAAATAGGGAATAAGATGTTCTTACCAAGCATAGAGAAGAATACACAAAAGTGTGAAAAGGAAGAAAGAAGAACCAAAGAAGGAAGAATGTGGACTTGCAATGTATGCTCAAGACAAAATAATCCAATTGTACATTGACAACGGATGTTTAAATACATGACAGGGGATCAAAACAAATTTATCACCCTAAAGGAAGAAAAATGAGGTAGCATTACCTTTTGGGATAATGCTTTTGCAAGGACAGTTGGAAAAGGTACCAATTAATCTTGATAATGGAAAGACTAAAACACAAAATGTCTTGTATCTTGAAGGGTTAAAACACAATATTCTAAGTGCCAGTAAAACATGTGATCAAGTTTACAACCTCACATTTCATTCTCAAGGATGTGATATAAGGCAAGTAGGTTCAGGAAGACTAGTCACAAATGCAAATAGAAACTCAAGAAATTTATACATTCTCAATGAAGTCAAAGGAGAAAAATGTTGTATGGGGCAAGTAGAATAAATTTGGTTATGGCATAGTAGGATGGGTCATATAAACTTTGAAAATATAGTAAAACTCATCAAGACACAAGTAGTAAGAGATATGCCAAGGATCTCAAAACCGACAGACATTATTCGCAATCCATGTTGCACATGAAGAAGACAAGAGTTAGTTTCAAAACAAAGGAATACTCAACATCAAATCCATTGGAACTTGTACACAATACCTTAGCATGCCAACAATAACACAAACTTTAAAAGGTGAGAGTTATTTTATGCTTCTTATTGATGATTACATAAGAATGACATGGGTTACATTTCTTAATGAAAAATTTGATGCATTTGAGAAGTTTAAAGATTTGAAATCCCTATTTGAAACTGAGACT
Source organism: Picea engelmannii (assembly GCA_009831015.1). Classification (NCBI taxonomy): domain Eukaryota; kingdom Viridiplantae; phylum Streptophyta; class Pinopsida; order Pinales; family Pinaceae; genus Picea; species Picea engelmannii. The sequence goes on from ML792993.1 coordinate 157,428, forward strand.
GATTTAAAAATGAGACTAATTTAAAAATCAAGTGCTTAAGATCAAATAGATGTGGTGAGTTTACATCTTATAAATTTCATGAATTCTACAAGAGTCATGGAATCAAGAGACATATTTTGACAACAAGGACTCCATAGAAAAATGGATTTGTAGAAAGGAAGACCATAACTGTACAAGAAATATATAGAACAATGTTGAATGAAGCCAAACTACGAGACACATTTTGGACATAAGTAGTTAGAACAACAATCTGCATTTTGAATAGATCACAAATTAGAGTGAACAATAAAAATACACATTATGAATTATGGAAAGGCAAATCAGTTATAATAAAGTACTTCAAAATATTTGGGAGCAAGTGCTATATAAATAAAAATGAAGATAATTTAGGCAAGTTTTATTCCATAATAGATGAAGGTATCTTTCTTGGATATGCATCTGGAAGCAAGGCCTACACATGATACAACAAAATACTGCAGAAGGTTGTGGATAGTATTGATGTAAGAGTGGATGAAACAATACTTCAAGAGGAAAATTCATAAACAAATGAATACCCAATGGAGACCATCTACAAAGAACAAGAAAAGAAAGAAGAAAAGAAAGAAGAAAAGAAAGAACGAGAATAAATAGAATGCCAATATCCAAAGACACCATCCAAAATTATCCAAAAGAATCATCTAGAAAGTAAGATTCTTGGTGATATAGATACAAGAATTCAAACTAGAAGAAGATTGAATTTTTCTTTGCTATGTAAAATAGAGCCCAAGAATTTTACACAAGCTAGTGAATATAAGCATTGGGTTAATGCTAAGGAATAAGAACTAAATCAGATTGAGAAGAATGAGACATGAGAACTTGTGCCTAGACCAAAAGAAAAAAAGTGATTGGCACCAAATGGGTCTTTAGAACCAAATTGGGTGAAGATGGATGAGTAGTAAGAAATAAAGAAAGATTGATCTGTAAAGGGTATGCTCAAGTTGAGGGTATTGAATTTGAAGAAACCTTTGTTCCAATTGCAAGATTAGAAGCAATCAAAATGTTTTTGGCATTTTCATGGTTCAAGAACTCCAAATTCTATCAAATGGATGTCAAGTCAACCTTTATAAATGGAAATCTAGAAGAATAAGTATATATTGAACAACCAAAAGAATTTCAATTGTCTAACAAAAAATTCAAAATTTAAATGGATTTAAATCGGTTGTATTTTGAATGTTTGAATTCTGTTTTGGATCAAAATTATATTATGGGATTAAAAAAAAATGTAGTATTGATATAACACTTCGTTATTATTTAAAAGAAACAACATACTATTATTGACAAGACAAGAATATAGGAAATAAAAATACTCTAAGTCATTGTTTAATGATGTTATATATTTTTATTTTAATTTCGTTCATTTAATTGTTTTATATGATGATGATGATGATGATGGTTAGCATCCAATGAAACCAAATTTGGCCTATTGAACTTTAAGAAAGGTAAGGAATTACTTTGTTTTCTTTATAATTTATTTCTATGCTCGAAAATATTTAAGAGAAGGATTCCTAAATCACTATAATTTTGATGTTTTAAAAGGTTAGGAAGATCAATATTGCAATAAATATTTTGAAATTGTGATATAATGTGGGTGTATGTAGGACATTCTAAGAGAACATTATTTTCATCTTCAACCCTCTTACCATCACAAAGATGACAATTTTTTTTGATCCATGAAATTTTAGGAATTTTCCACTGCCCTATTTCACTATGGAGCTCATGAGAGTTTCTTCTTATTTTGGCAACATTGATTTTATTCTTTACACTACTCAAAACAAAGAGATACTTTTCAAATTCTAGATTAGGGTTGATCACCTCCTTAGAGTATCTTAATTTTCTTTTATCCTCTAATTATTTATTTCACCACAATTTATTCTTAAATTTAGATGTAATAATATTTTTAATATTATCGTTATTCTACAAAGTGACCTCTTCGTTTATTCCCCAATGATTTAGGCAAGACTTGGCATATTTATGCCAGCTTGTCTTGATCCATAGGTGGTTTTGATTTGAGTTTGAAGAAATATTAGGAAGCCTCTTGTCTTCCATGTTGCTTATCGTATTCTTCTACATTAGGTACCTAGTCACAACTATGCTCTTAATGGGAGAAAGACTCATCTCTATGAGGAGGATAGGATAGGGTGTATTTCTTTTGATATTATAAGTTATAAAAAACTTATAAAACATTTTTAGATTTGGTATATCTTTCTCCACAATTCTCTAGAGATGTTGCAACCCGATAACAAGAGTGACGAGAGTCTCAAATAGGATTTTGTTCTTATCCCATAGCCAAAGGTTCATTGATTTACAATTGTTTCAAGTCCATAATAAACTTTCCAGCATCCATTTATCCTTTTCTCAATGCTATAGTTATATTTAATCTTGTGATGAAGATCAATTTTGAGATGTTTGTATGAAATAACCTCCTCTAGGTTGTTGTTGTTGTCATACATGAAATTAGTGTAAGTGATATTTTGGATTTAATTATAATAAAATTTGTTTTGTCATTGTTAATAGTCATACCCATACTAGAGTAGAAATCCTTGAGAATTTTCAGTTGCTTGTTGAGGTCATAGGGAATCCTCACCATAAGAACAATATCATCACCATAAAGAAGAAGGATGATGACTATACTGGTTAGGTTGGGGTCGACACAACCTAGTTCTTCCAAAAACCCCTCTAACTTGTCAATGCATATGCCAAAAAGGGTAGGGGATAGGGGAAAACCTTGCTTAACTTTTATATTACAATTAATTTCTTTTGACGAACTCAATATTCCTAAAATTGGAAATAATGTTCTCATACGATGTTATCACATTATCTCTCAACTCAAAAGGAAATTTTGTCTCTTCTAATCTATTCCAAAGGATAGTCTTGGGCATTGTGTCAAAACATTTTATAAAGCCAACAAAAAAACACAGGAGATTGACTTTATTATTGTAACACTCCTTTGCAATGATATTAAGCATAAAAAGTTGGTCCAAAGTTGAATGATAGCTACCAAATCTGGCTTGGCCTTTATATCTTTTTATGTGGCTTTCTAGCCATATGTTGATCTTCTTTTCTAAACTAATTCATACAATTTGGCCAAAACGGGGATAATTATAATGGTTCTATAATTTGAGTGATTTTTTTTAGCTCCAGTTTTAAAAATAGGTGCAATGAGGCTTTGAATCCAGGGTTTAGGGAAGTCATGCTCGAATTCTAAATTGAATAGCTTGTGGATGTGAGGGATGAGGATAGTACCTCCAATTTTTAATATTTCTTCTTGGTAGAATTTGATGTCCTTAGCTTTCCCTTTTGCAAGACACTTAACCCCAATCTCTATGTCTTTTATAGAAAAAAAATATTCCTCTGTAGAAAGGGTTTGAATGTTCTCCACAACATTAGGGGAATCATAAATATTTTTAAGGTAGGAATTTCAATCCCTTAAGGAAATCATATCATTTTCTTTAGTTTTATGAGTACAAATTTACCTCCAAAATTTCTTAGGATCTATATTAGATAGGTGTAAAAGCTCGTCTTTCTTTCAATTTATATAGTGCCTTTTCCCTCTTTTAATTGGGGATTTGTACCTATTTATCTTGTCATATTTTAAGGACTCATTAGAAGCATCCCTAATGGATTTTTTTTAACAATATTACTCTTTATCATACCAAGGGTTGGTTGTTATATTTACCTTTTTACACAATACCTCAATAAATAAATTTGTAATGGAAGTAAAGAGGGTTGTCATAAAATTATGATATAGGTCTTCAATATTGTCCTTATTTGGTAGGAGATTTAATTCATGATTTAAATCCTTTAAAACAAATCATCTTTATCTTTGTTGAAGATCAAGTTCTTTTGGTTATCAAAATTCTCTTCCATGGGGTTCTTGTGCATGAGACAGTTTAGAGTTAGGGTTAAAGGTCTATGATTAGATTCAGGATCATATTTGTCTAAAATGTCAAAATTTACTATTTGGTTCTATATGACGATATCAAATATCACATAATCTAAGACATTGTTGCCAAGCCCATGAATACAAATCATTTGGTTGGATTTTAGCCACTTCATTAGACCATTGCAAATTATTAGATCTTGAGAACCACAAAACTTGATTATCTTGGTACCAAACAAATTTTCAACTAAGTCTTTGGAGTTTATTTTGTATCAACTAGTTAAAACAAGATCTTCATCTAACCATAGAGAATTAGGGTTGGAATCATTGCTTAAAATAATATCTTGATTAGTTGTTGTTCTAGCATTAAAGTATCCTAGAAAGAGGATGTTGCCTTCATTTCTTAGACTGTAAATATTATATTCTAAGCCATTGTAAGGATAATTTTTCTATCTAGATTGTTTTTCTTATAAAAAGTAGAATTAATAAGAGTGAAATAACATATTGCTATATAAATCTTCTTAGCATTAATATTTGAAATCTCAATCCACATGCACTGATTGAAAGGGTCTTTCTTGTGAATCCTAATGTGAGGAAAAGTGTTATATTTTTTGTAACAGGTTATGTCTCTAATCCCTCAGCGGTAGGATCTCTTGTTCCATACCAACCACAAGACAAATCCTTCTATTTGGGGACCTTATATTCTTCATGCTCCCAAGTTTCAACAAGACATAGGCACTTTGCTCCATGGAAAGCCACGACAGTTCCAAGAGAGGATCTAGAGTGTCTTGAATACCTATTAATTATTATCTTTTTGGTCTATATCCCTAGTAACAAGTTTTCTATATTTCAAATTATTTTTTTTCCCTTCCTTTTTGGCTTCTTTTACCTTTTGAACTTCCTTCCTTAATTCATCTTGGTCTTCTAGAATTAGGTCTTCATTTATTTAAATATTGTGTGCCATATTTATGGTCATTAGAGCTTACTTTAACAAGAATTATCCTATCTTTATGCTCAATTTTTTTGCTGAGCCTCTTTGATTCTATGGGATAATATAAGTAAAAAATCATCCTTAGGAGAACACTCATGAAAAATCTATAATGCACAATCTCTTGATAATTAATAATAATAATAATAATAATAATAATGGATACCTTCTGTTGCATTCATAAACATGGATTCTTATTATTTAAAGAAAAAAGATGTCCTTGATCCGAGGTTGAGAAACAAATTTCATACCAACCCAATTTTACTATTATAATATTAATTGTTGCATTCATAAGACATGGATTATTATTATTTAAAGAAAAAAGATGAAATGGCCAGCTTAACAAACTCCCGAAGATGATGATGATCCCAGGTTGAGAAAAAAATTTCATACCAACCCAATTTTCCTATTATAATATCAATTGTCTATTGTGTAAACATGAATAAACTAATTTATTTTGTAGTTCTTTATTGAATAATAATATCATGTGTTTATATTTCTTCTCTTTTAAACAAAAAAATATGAGGTTCAAAGCTCCTTTGTTAGGCTTGTGGTCTAACTTTATAATCTTATTCATCCCCTCTTTGATGAGTTTTATTTCCAATTTACCTTCCAAACTATTTAGGGCCAAATTGTTATTTAACTTTTCTTATCTTGTTCCTCATATTAAGATTTTCTAGATTATTGGTCTCTCCTTCCTCTGTTGATCTATTTTCTTGTCTTTGCTTTTCCATTTCTTGTAATCTAATCTCCATTTTCTACAACTTAGTCTCCAACCCTAGTATTTTATTGTCTATTTATTGCTAAATCTTATCTTCATATGATCTAAACTTAAACTTATTATCAAACATCACCTTAAACTTTATTTGAAGTTTGGATTTTCTCTCTTTTCCACATTTATCTAATGATTCTATTTATCACCAAAACTATCTAGGGTTACTTTTCTAGGTCCCCTTTGAGAGATTTTGGTAAACATAGTGAAATGCTCATATTGGAATAAAGGAATAGAGAGTAAATTATAAACAAGAGTGGGGAAAGGAGCCTCTGCACCTAGTTACATCATACTTATGAAAATGGCTCCATGAAAACACAACTTGAAAATGTCTCAATGAATTTGTAGGTTAGGGTTCTAAAGGTAACTTGTAAAAATGTCTTGATTAGGTCAAAATGATAGATTAGGGTTGTACAGATACGATTAAGTGAAAATATCTTGATGAAAAAGTTGCATGAAAATGTCTTAATCAAAATGCTCCATAAAAACACATCAATAAAAATGGACCACTAAAATGTAAAAGATTTAACATTTTTTTAATATAAACTTTTAATTATTATATTTGGTTCAACTATACCATATAAGCATTATAATAAGTTAAATAAAAAAACCAGTTTATAATATAAAAAAAAAGGTTAGTAAATCTAAAATTAAAATAAATATATAGTAATAAAGCACAGTCTCAATTAAATAAACAACAAACTCTATTTATCTAAGCATTAAAAGTGTAATAGTATGCATTTTCTTACCTATTTTGTAAGCAACAAACTCTATTTATCTAAATATTCATGAACAGAACCAAAATTTTTAAACATTTAAACTCTCGAATCAAACTTAAGCCCCATCCAATAGCTTGATGGTAGCGCCTGCTGTCTAAAAGATCAAGTTGTATTCAACTATAAACTGAAAATAATAATATTTTTGTCACCATGATTATTTAACCAATACAAGTATCGGTACGTTCTCCTTTTGTTATGGACACATTGAAGTAAAAACAATGAACGATATATACTTCTATGTAGACTAATTCTGCCTATTTGGAGATGGAGGTGTGAGATATTCCAGCGTAAAAGGGGCAACCCTCTGTTCCTTTCTTATACTCCCCATAACTCTCCTCCACTTGTCCTCTCAAAAGTCCCCCACAAAGCTCTGCAGGGTCGTAGTACACTTCCAATTCCACAATCCTCATTCCCTCGTCCACCTGCACAACATTAACAACTATTCAGTTACTAAATACTCTTCACTAACCATAATAAATCTCCAATACTATAACCAAAATGACTGCAAACTCTCATGTCAGTCCATGCAGTGCAGGCTGTGGACATTAGTAATCTCTTCAAATATCACAGCACATTAAAATGGGCTTTAATACTGAACAGCTGCATGAGTTGCAGGATTCTGTAATACTTTTTAAGAATTGATTAGACATTTAAGGTTGAAGATGACCTTAGCAATAGCAATTCCAATGAACTGCACGGTTTCTCCCGTTGGTTTATGGCCTTTGAAAGGCCCTTCCATGACACCCCAGTGCCTGAACTTGAAAGTTACAAGCGGGGGGCCTGTATACACTTGAACCACTTCCAAAGCAAAACCTCTGGGAAACGAAGTTCGAAATATATCATGAGAGGACTCGAATGTTTCCATGGACGTCTTGTAATATTGAAGTTCCTCCGGCAAAGATGTCTGAAGGAGTGCATTGTAGCTTCCCATATCCAGGGTCTCTTTTCCTGATAACTCAGGCCTTCCTGCACATTCACAGTTTTCACAGAAAGGCACCCGCCTGTATTATTACTTGTCAATTCTAACTGCACACTCAGACAAGTGAGGTCTATATGTTAGTTACATGACTTTATATATATGAAATATTACCGTTAACTCTCATAGAGAAGCTGCGAGGGTCAATTGTTTTGAAGTCTTGTATATTTGTCTTGTGAGACAATTCCATCTCCCACGTTTTTACCAACTTCTCAACAGTTTCTTCCAGGGAACCTTTTGGCCATACCTGCACATATGGATCTAAATGGTTACTGCATCCGTTAAATCTTATCAACCTCACGAACTAAACGGTAGAAGACTACAGATTTAGAATGCAAATACAAATACAAACCTTTGTTCGGCCCTCTTCAAACAACTTGTTGACTTGAATATAAGAGGGTGGAGCTCCATGCCTCCATGTTGTATGCTTCTCGGCTTCTCCATACATATGAAAACGATAAGGATCCAGTTCAGCTTGTGCTGCTGTTGCTGCGGCTTCCTCGTGAGATGCTGCAGACATCCTGATTTGCTCGTTGGTTAAATAAGAGAAGTTGAGACGAGGATGTTTGTGCTCCCATTGATTCCACACTGCCCAAGATTTATAAGACCAGCAAACAAGAATTAGGCTAGGTTTGTCCGCCCGTCCTCTCACGGTTTACACTCCAATCCCTTTCTAAATTCGGTCAAATCCAGGCAGCTAGCGAATGGGCAGAATATATTGTACTCTATATGACTACAATTAACGCTACAGAGTAAGATGATGGCGCCCTGAGATCATCGTGGCATACTCTAAACCTGCTAGGTTTCTTTCCTTCCACGATATAGGTTTTTTTCCATCCACTTTTTTTGGTTCATGTTGTTTTTAGGTTTTTTTCCTTTTTTCCTTCCACTTTTTTTGGTTCATGTTTTTATTACTAGTTTTACTTTAAATTTGGGTTGAAATTTAGAAGGATAGTGAAATTTCAGATTCCTGTTGAGATCACATATTTTGGAAGTTCTTTTTAAAGCATGTTAAATCAACTTGTGTATTCAAAAATAAAATTTAATCCATATAAAATTATATTTTATCAACAATAAAATAAAATTTAATCCATATAAAATTATATTTTATCAACAATTTAGTTATCAAATTCTAATGGTTATTGTTAGAAAAAAAAAAACTAAAAACATTTAAATTTTAAACTACTTCAAGTCAAGTCCATGATAGTTGGCAATGATCTGTCAAACCTAGGCATCTACCGCCATTGGACAGTAAGATGATGGTGTCAAACCCAGGCAGATAGCAATTGGACAGGAAGATGATGGCACCGTAAGACGATCATTGGCAATCATCCATCAAACGCAGGCAGCTTGCAATTGGACAGAAACATGTTGGCCATTGGAACTTGGAGTGTGGTCAAATTTGGTCCTAAATTTGATTGGAAATATCTTAGAAGTTAGAGTTGTAGCTTTATGATGAGAACTTTTCTTTTGACACTTTGTCTTTCGGATTTTGGTCAATTTTAAGATCATTAAATTATAGATTTTTCGAAAAATATAACAAATATTTCAAAAATTATAACTTTGACTAGCATAAAAAACAAGGCTGAATGGAAATGGTTTGATATGAATGCTGGTGACAATCATTCATCAAACAAAGCTACCTTATCAATTTGACAAAATATAGTGGACTTTATATGATTATGCTTAAAGAATAAGATTAGTATGATTGTTGTGAATGGTCGATTTTGAAAAGATATTTTTAATTTTAATTTTGAAAAGATATTTTTAATTTTAATTTGAAAGATATATATTTATTTAACTTTTATATGATTAGTAATAAGTAATACTAAATGAGATATATATTCTCAAAACATATTTTAATTAAAAAAATATAATAAATATAATTTTGATTAGAGAAAAAATAAAGCTTAATGGAAATGGCTGCTGGTGACAGTCATTCATCAAACAAAGTTACCCTATCAATTGGACAAAAAATATTGTACTTTATAAAATTAGTGTGGTTGTTAGATTAGTATGATTGTTGTGAATGGTCAATTTGAAAAGATATTTTTAATTTCAATTTGAAAGATATATATATTCATTCAACTTTGAGATGTATATGCTAAAAACATATTTTAATTCAAAAAAATATAACTTTGATTAGGATAAAAAATAAGACTTGATGGAAATGGATTGATATGAAAGGTGGTGACAATCATTCAACAAACAAAGTTACCAAACAAAGCTACCTTACCAATTGGAAAAAATATATTGTACTTAATATGATTATGGTTAAAGAATAAGATTAGCCTGGTTGTTAAATTAGTATGGTTGTTGTGAATATTCAAATTTGAAAAGATATTTTTGATTTTAGTTTGAAAGATATGTATTCATTCAACTTGTAGATGATTAATGATTAGTAATAAGTAACACTAAATGAAATGCATATTCTAAAAACATATTTTAATTCAAAAAAAATAACAAATATAGCTTTGACTCGGAGAAAAAACAAGTTTTGATGGAAATGGTTTGATATGAATGTTCGTGACAATCATTCATTAAACAAAGCTACCCTACCAATTGGAAAAAAGATATTGTAATTTATATGATTATGGTTAAGTAATAAGATTAATGTGGTTGCTAGATTAATATGGTTGTTAGATTAATATGGTTGTTGTGAATGGTCAAATTTGAAATGATATTTTTAATTTCAATTTGAAAGATATATATTCATTCAACTTTTACATAATTAGTAATAAGTAACACTAAATAAATTCTAAAAACTTATTTTAAATAAAATATTATTTTTCTAATTTTTTTATTATAATGTTAATTTTTAATGAACTACCAAATAAATAAATCATTATTTTAATAAAAAATATTTTTTGCAATTTTGAATGTAATTATGTCAAAGGCATGTATGTATATAGGAATAGCTTTTGCCCAAAACTTCTCAACCACTTAAAACCTATGGTCCAATACCGCGTGTCACTTTACCTATCCACCTATCCCCTTCACTATGATTCAACCTCTTGTGATATCAACCTCAATGATTCTGTTAGTATTTTTTCCACTTGAATCTCACTACTTTTGTCATGCCTCGCTGTTAGAACTCGTCGTTGGTTCAAACTGGTCATCTGAACCACCACTAATTAATTTATTTTTTTCTAATATCTCATCTAGCCACTGTCCACCTATCCTCTTTCTACTCGTTTTGTCACCATCAAAACAAGCTGGGAACTCACTACACCCATTTGGCACTTGCAAGCCACCCCTATAGTCCAATTTGATCTGATTTTTCCTTGTCTCCTTTAGGATTTACCATATCTTATCTAGTCGATATTTTCCCATTGCCTCTAGGATTTGCATTGCCCTCAACCTATTATAAATAGTCGGTACTAGATTTATGTGATCCAACATTGTTACATCATGAGTAATGAATTAGGGCTTTGGTAGTTGCGAACATAACAAATCCAGTTGTCGAGGGAGGACCAAGAGTTGCAAGTACAACTAGATGATGCAGTGATCGAACAAAACACCTTGCAACGAGAGAAACTGGTGATGGTTGATGAGATAGAGGAAATACAAAGTAGGTTCATGACTATGTGGCCAACACTCAAAGAAGAAGACACAGAGATTGCGGATTGTACACCGCCTTGGGCCGAGTGAAGATTCCCACTTCCAAATGAATCTAACAATGTGTCAACCAACCTGATATCGTCTTTGGAACTCGTACTAGTAACATCCCCACCCGCCCATTCACTTCCTTCTTCTAAAGAAGTATTTATGACAATGGAACCCTTAAGACTTCAAGAGGCTAACAACAATACAGACTTCTATGCAATAGCCAACAAAGTTGTCACTGAGGGTCTCCATATTCTTCTTTCCAACGAAATTGTCAAATAAAATTCTCCATATTCTTCTTTCCAACAAAGTTGTCAAATGAAAGTCTCCATATTCTTCTTTCCAAAAAAACAACCATCACATAAACATCACAAAGAAACAACCACCACATAAACATCATCATGATAGTTGCGGTGATCTCCTTAAGGTATATCTAAAAGCTCATGGAAATCCATCCCTACGTCCGTATGCTAATTGAGTCTTTCATAAAAACACCATATAGCACTAGTTGAATAAAGTTATTCAAGGTATTTCAAAGCATTCAAATCTCCTTACCAACTTTCTTTGCTACACGAAAGAGGATCTCTTCAACGAGATGTTGGGTAGGATCTCCATCCGAAAAAAATCACATAAACCATTTCACATGATTGACCCCCTTGTATGATACTCCTTTTTTTAAATAAATGAATAATATCTTATATCTTTTTTAAAATGAATGAATAATATCTTATATTTTTAATGTAATAGAAATGTATCTCATATAAAAGGTTACACGACCATTAGTAAGTCACGAGGAAAACCATTTCATTTGGACTTAAATCCAATGCAAAACTCCACAATATATAGACAAAGTAACTACGAAAAATAAAGTTAAGTTGTAAAACTTTTTTAAACATTGTAAATGAATTTTTATTTAGTTAAGTTTCAATTTTTTTTTTCAATTTAGTAAAGTTGAATGGTAATGTCTCTTTTGAAACAATATCACTAATCAATAGAATACATTTTTTTTATTCGCCCATGGAAAGTCCTCTTCATGTTTTAATTATATTATTATTAAAATTGGATGTATTCCGATCACTTTTGTCATTATCTTTTGTATAGAAATTGTCTCTACATATTTAATATATATGTGTTTAAAATTGTTTAGAGCTCTTAGTTTATCAATATTTACTTTTTTCAAAATGTAGAACTTTATTACTAAAACGTACAAATTTATATCATCCTTTGAGAAGTCATCTTTTAATTTTCAAATAAAATATTTATACATATATTTTTATCAATATTAATATGAAAATATCTTTTAAGTTACTTTGGCATTTTTATTTACTCTTTAGGGATATGCTAGTTATATGATTACTTTGAAGAGATTTTAAAGTATTAAAAATGACAATATCTTCTTGGATTTGATTCTTGAGTATTTCTCAATTATGCTTAACCATGTTAGTCAATGTCTATTATAAAGTTTATTAGAAATAATAAATTGGAAACATGTAAATCTAGCATGATTGTGTCCATTGTTTATTATTTAAGCTAAAATGTCAATGATGGATCTTCCATATGAACACAAAGTTAAATGAAAATATTAATCAAGATCACCAATATGTTATTATTATTGAGGATATTGGTTGTTCATTTTATCTCTCAAAAGATGCAAAAAAAAAATGTGATAGAATGGATGATAGAGCATAATCCCTTATACATAGATGTAATGATAATAAGAATTATGTTACCTTCTCCATAGCATTCTTCAAAATTTAGTGAGTCATAAAAAATGTTACTCCAAGCATTGATGTTGCAAAGGATAAGTTTCATTGATCTTGGGATTGAGATGAAGTAGAGGGAAAAAGGACTATAGAGCATTTTCAATATTTGACAGTATACAAAATATCATGCATAGCATCAAGAAAAAATGAATAATCATTTTGTAGAGAAAAAGAGTGAGGATTTAATGAAGATAATTTAATTAATAGAGTTAAATTGAAGTAAGCTTTTAATATACTTTTTATTTTTATTTTGAAAAAAATTATTAACATAGTTTTATGTGAAACAAAAAGAACTATCCATTATGTTTAGAATGAGCTTGACCTGTGCACGCATTGTTTCACATTGTTGATATATTTGTGTTAAGTATAATTATACAATTTGTTATAATTGAGATGCCAAAATTACATATTAATGGTCCAGAAACCACAGAATGTGCTAAAAAATTCACATTACCATTGTAATAAATAACTATTACTCAACATATTAGATATCTTTAAAGAAATGAAATATGTGAACGTGAAGAAATGGAGATGTATGAATCGACATGTTAGATATCTTTAAAGAGATGAAATAAGTGAACAGAAGAAAGAGAGATGACTTCATTGGATTCTCTTGAAGTCTATAATTTTCTCTTCAAAATTATCATTAAAGAACACATTTGTAATTAATTGTGCTAATATATTTCTAATTCCATTACAATTTACACACATAACTCATGATTAATTGTTTTGGTTTTTACTAGAACCAAGAGTAGAAGAAAATATAACAAATGAAATGGTGTACAAACTTTTCCCAAAATCTTTTATTAAATGACACCTAAAATTTCAATATGTCATAAGATGGTAAGATTATTTAAGAGTGAACTATCTAATGGGTTTAATGTTCTGAAAGGGTACAAAGTCAACATGAATAAATATAATTTTAGTCTTTAAATGTGAATCAAAAAATTGATGAATCTCTAATCTTTTCACAATGTACAACCATTCTTATATAACACTACATTGAGAAACAATGCTTATTAAGCCATTAAGAGTTAGGAATCTCAATGTTAAAGGTATAACTTTTCAAAAAAAAAAATGTAATATATTTGCAAGTGTCTTCAATTTTTTTAGATGATTTTTAAATTATCATTTTCAAATAGATATGAACCCTTTGAAAAAGTTAAGAAATTTTCAGTTTTAATAGTTTTTCTATGGTTGTTTAATACATCATATTTAATGGGATTTTAATTATAAAGGGGTTTTTAATGGACATGATTTCATATGCTTATAATATTTTTAGTCGTTACAATAAATGAAAATGAAGAGCTATGATTTCAACCATTAACTTCATTGCATGACAAAACATGTTCGTTATTCATTAAAAATAATGATTAGAGTGATTAGCATAATAATGACCCATCAAATTATTAATACCAACTTTCATAAGTGCTAATAGAAATGAGGAGTAAATAGAATCAACTGATACCCATCGAAGTTCACCAAAAATGAATTAGCAGTTCTGTGATTCTACATGATTAATCAAAATCCTTCTCCATTAAATCAAAAGCATCAGAATCGACGTAACCAAGTGTTGATATAATATATTCCAGTCAATACAATTATAATTAGTTCTACAGGGAAAGATGATAGTTGGTGGCTTTTCCAATAGTTAGTGGCTTTTCCAATAGCAACACTATGCATTTTGTTGTTAAACAATCTGTGAGGCCATCTATATAGTTATAGTTTAAATGTTTCACTTTTTCGTTTTTTTTGGGGATATTTTATGTTTAATTTTGCTTGAAATTTGGGAAGAACTTGTTGGATCTACAGATTTTAGTGACTAAGACTGAATAATATCCGAGTGCCCCAATAAATTTTCAGCATGCTATTTAAATTGCATGTTATTTAAATGCAATTTAAATAACAAAAAAATTACAATTTCATCCAAATTTATGTCATGAAGAGTGACAAAAAAAAATAAAACAATTAGACAACATCATCAACCATTTATCAAGTAATTAATTATAATTTATGTATATGTAATCCCACACCATATTTAATGTTGTATAAAATAATTAAACTTAGGACTTGTTCAGAGCAGATTTAATTAACTAATTATATTTTGTGTATATGTGATAGTACACAATGTTTAATGCTATATAGAATAATGGAGCTTCAGACTTATTCAAACCCAAGGAGTATGTGATTGGATAGAATATATTTATCTTTTTTACATGAATCTAAATTAAAGAAGATTAAGGTGTTACAAAAACCTTGTAATCAATAACTAGATAGACTAAATTCTACATTGACCAACTACCCAAGCCACAAGATATTTGAATTAATGTTATTCATTTTAAGCATAACGATAAACTCCATTTTAAATCGAAGTGTCAAAATAATTGGACGGACGCAACTTATAGTATTTTATTGACTTCCAGTCCAGTGGCCCGCCCCCAGGTAGATCTCAGTTGGGAATGTAAATGGATTTAAATTGCTGGATTCCCCCACCAAATTTATAAATGTTCAGCGCTTTGCTATGCTCTCGTCACTCCCAATGGATCATGCTTGATATAAAATGGAAGCCTCACTTCCCATGGATACTCAATGGAATGGACTTTCACTTTGCCAGGTATCATGATTTTATATTAAAAACGGTTCATAAATTATGAATATGGAAATGGTTTATAAAATATTATTTATATTAGAGTTATAATTAATATAGAAAGTATGAAAAGTTTTGTCCATAGATTTTTATTTATAAAGATGATAATTTGATATTTGATATTTATTATAAAATGGATTTTTAAAATAAATTGAAATTTGATATTTGATATTTATTGTAAAATGGATTTTTAAAATAAATTGATTCATTTGAATGGTTAAATATTTTGGATTATAAATTTTTTTTTTATATATATATATATATATATATTTTTTAAATATTAAAGATTTAATTAACATAAAAAAACATTGGAGTATAAATTTTCAATGCTTTGTTATTCTTTCATCACTTTCTATGGATTATGATTTGATATTAAATGAAATCTTCTATAATGATTTGATATTTTATATAAAATAGAATCCTAATCTGTGTAGGTCATTGATACTTCATATAAAATAGAATCCTAAGTTCTTTCATCACTTCCTATGGATTATGATTTGATATTAAATGGAATCTTCTATAATGATTTGATATTTTATATAAAATAGAATCCTAATCTGTGCAGGTCATTGATACTTCATATAAAATAGAATCCTAATATGTGCAGGTCAACTCAAATAGTGAGTGTTGTGAGTTGCAAATAAGAGATTTGAAAATAAATTTCACATTATAACCTCAAGGTGTTGATTTTAATAATGGTTTTCAATAATTTTTTATTTGTAATTGATATTAAAATATTATCTTTACAATTATATATATTTTAGTGAATTTTTAATATTTATGCATCTAAATTTATTAATATTATATAATACTATAAAAAATTAAATAATATATCTAAAAAATTAATAATTTACATCATTAAATTATATAACATTATAAAAATTAAAATAACATTTCATAAAGAAAATTAATAATTTACATCATTACTACATAATTGTAATAAAATCCCTTTAAATTAACTATACAAACAAACATTATATACCATGTAAACTAATAAAAATTAAAATTAGCATATCTTCAAACATTATATACTATGTAAACTTATTAAACAAACATTATATACCATGTAAACTAATAAAAATTAAAATTAGCATATCTTCAAACATTATATACTATGTGAACTCATTAAAGTTTATATTAGCATATCTTCAAAGGTGGCATAAATTCTAATATATTTAGATATATATAAAAAAAATAAAAAAATATCACTTTTCTAAAAATTAAAATACCATATCTTAAAAAATTAATGATTACGTTATGATGACATAATATTTTAGTTGTAACAAACGCCTTTTAAATTCACTACGTGAACATTATATACCATGTGAGCTTCTAATGAATTCTAGTGGAAACATTATATACCATGTTAGATGCTAATGAATTTTGATGAAAACATTATATACTTTGTAAAATCTTATTTATTACTTACCCAAGCTGCAAACGCCAACAAGTCCTTGTCAATTGTGACAGAGGAAATTTGTTTGAGCATAGTATGTTATTGCCATAAAAACATTACAATCAAGAGTTAAGTTAATTGGATTAGATACCATTTTTGTAGATTTTACCTTATTAATATTGTGTGAAGATGAATCTAGACTTTGTTGGGAGGAAAAACTTATTGATTTAAATGATGAATCTAGACTATGTTGGGATGAAAAAACTAATGCCAATATGATGCACTAAGTTCATGACACCATATGCTAGAATTACCCTTGATATAAAAAGGAAATCTTGGTTCTAAAAATGTGACATAGGCTTGTAGTTCTGATAGTTTGAATTCATTCTTTATTGGGTGCTTTTCTGAGCTCAAAAGATGTTAATATAGTGGATTAATATCTTATAATGCACAATGTGCATAGTAAAGTATAAGAAATACTATATGTTCAAAAACTACAATCTCAAGGCGAGTGAACCTCACTTTTAAACATTCTTGTAATTAAAACATCGAGTCCCTTGAAAGGAAACCTGACATGGTTAGAAATTACAAACATGTAACAGCTCACAATATACCATTTTGGTTGTTGTCCATATTTCTTACATCATCTTTGTCTTGGAGACTGTGTATATTAATGGAGAGGAGAACCATTCTCTTTAGGGTACGACCATGTCCTATTTAAATTCGACATAGAGGGAACAATTTCTTGCGTGACTCCACGTAGAAGAAAAAATAGAAGATGTGTTGAAAAGTGGAGAGGTAGGGTGTGGGAGAGGTGAGTCATTCAGAATATAAGGAGGGACCTTTTGAAGAATCACAATACTTCATCACATCAACGTTCAGTTAAATGGCTTAGACATTTATTTTCTTGTATCACAGGTTTAAGTCATTTAATCATTTTTATGTTGCAGGTTTATGTTGAGCTTATGATTATGCTGAGAGGGGGGGGGGTGTGAATCAATATAAGATAATTTTTACTTTGTTTAACCATTCATCAATCATTCATTAGCTGAGAAACAATAATCACATATAAACTCAAATCACAATGCACATAGTTTAATGTGGAAACCATTGCGGGAGAAACCCACAAAACTTATATTTACAAATGTCTGTCGACACCAATATCATTAACTGAGAACCAACTCAAAAAGATGTAGGTACCAACCTACGAGAGACACTAATCTCCTCAACCGAGCACCAAGTCAATAATACCTATATATACACCAATGTAAGATCTTCATACACATAATACTTTTGAATTCATCTTCATGCTTCATTCCACAAAAAATCCTTCAAACCTTAGTCACATGTAGCCTTCATGCCCTAGCGAGCCTCATAGAATCATTCCCATAATGTAATCACTTACGAAAACATCCACTGACAACAACATATACTAACATAAACATCCATCGACTGCAACATGAATATCTCAAAACAATTCACACGACAACATCACAGACCTCCAGTCCATCATAATGCACCTTGGGAACAAGAAAGACCTCAAGAAAATCCATTAGACTTATCTTTCACACCAAAAAGACACCCCAACACCTTTAGCACACCTCATATCACTTTTGCGCACCTCAAATTTGATCTCTTGCTTGGTTTCACTACAAATGCACACATATTTCCTGTATTTATAGTAATTTTGTCCCCACTTTGAAGGCCAACTTGTAAATACTTGCTTATTCGACCTAAATTTTCCAACTGGGCCGTCGAATCAAAAAATTCATATCTCCTCATTCCTAGGGAGTTAGAGGGGATTCCATATACCTTTGGAAAGGTATCCGAATAAGATTTCTAACCATATAACTTGTGCTCCCATTTTAATTATATATGTAGGGTGAAAATTCCTTCAAATATAGGGTATCCAAAATTACCAAAAATAATACTTTCAACAATCTCCATCTTATAATCTCTATCTTGAACATTTGTAGGCTTGTAATATTTATCTTGGACATATTGTAGGCTCCCCCTTTCTTTGACATAAATGAAAAAGATATTTCCAACAATATCCCCCTTTGTCATTGATGACACCCCTTAGTCAATTTTGATACTCCCCCTTGTCTGCAACTTTCATTGTGTATGCAATTCTTCCTTTGTCTATAACTTCTCTCCCTTTGACATCAATGGGGAAGGGATACTCCCCCTGAGCTTGTGATTCCCTTTACTGACGATATGATAGGGATGTCAGTCCTAGCTTATGCTCCATGCAACACTTTTCTTCTTTGACTTCATCAAGTATGTATACATCACTTGAGGTTCTATTTTCATTTGCCACCAATCTTCCTAAAGATGATTTCCTTATCTCACACCCTTTATAATGAAATGTGAGGTTGTATCCTTGATCACACATTTGACTGACACTTATAATATTGCTCTTTAACCCTTCAACATACATGGAATTTTGTGTCTTAGTATTTCCATTATCATGACTAACAATACCTTTTCCAACTATCCTTGCACAGCCATTATCTCCAAAAGTAACCCTGCCTCCTTTTTCTTCCGTCATGGTGAGAAACTTGGTCTTTTCCCCTGTCATGTGTTTTGAACATCCACTATCAATGTACCATTGGTTCCCTTGATTTTGAGCATAAAGTGAAAGTCCACATTCTTTCTTCTTCTATTCTTATTTCGTCCTTTTCCAAACCTTTGTGTATTCTCCTTTATATTTGGCAAGAACATATTCTTCCTTCTTTATTATTCTTCTTCTATAGTCACATGCTTCGTGCCCATAGTTATTTCACTTATAACATTCAATATTGTAATCAAGTAGGGGAGAAAATGAATTGTAGTTTCTATTAACAAACCCATGAGAACTTCTAGTTTTGTTTCTCACATAATCATTCTTTACGGTTTTATAAGAACCTTTGTTTATATCTCTCACATGATAACTTCCTACATAATATTTACAACCTTTTTATTCATGACCAAAGTTATTGCAAGAAAATAAATAGCCAAGAAAAAGATTTTGGTATCGGTTTGTAAAATGTCTTCTTGGTGGAACAACTCTTCTGAACTCATTCTTGTGGGAAGAATCATATTTTTGTTGGTTATCATTTCCTTTCCTATTGTTACTTTCATTGTTCATGGAGACTTTGAGAACATTGGCATAACTTTTAAGTTTTTCTTCATTTTCCTTTTTTGGTGGCTTTGTGACCTTTGTGTTTGCATCTCCCTCAGGGATCTTTTGTTTTTTGTCGTAGCCAAGACCCGTCTTGATGAATAGTGACCTTTGACAACTGAGCATATTATCTAATATTTCAATACTCTTTCCAAACTTCAATCTTTTATTCAATTGGTCAGTTTTTTTCTCTAGTTCCTTTCTTAAGGAAAGTATTTCAACTTTTATATTCTTGCAATTTTCTTCCTTTTCTTTCAAATAACTTCTCACCACTTTTTCTATCCTTTTTGCCTCTTCTAGTTGAGTCTTCAGGATGATAATTATCTTCTCTATTTATTCAATATCATGATCCACCTCTTCATATTTTTGCAATTTCTCTTCCTTCTTTCTATTATTTTCCCT
Organism: Picea engelmannii; assembly: GCA_009831015.1. NCBI lineage: Eukaryota > Viridiplantae > Streptophyta > Pinopsida > Pinales > Pinaceae > Picea > Picea engelmannii. Next base: position 177,839 of record ML792993.1, read on the forward strand.
ATGTCTGTCTATTTCTTCTAAGGCACTAATGACTTTTTCTTTAAGATTCACTTCCCCATCAATGTCCTCTTCTTCTTTTCATTTTTCTTTTTTATTCTGTTTATACGATTTGCTTCTATTGTTATGTTATTCTTTGACATTATTGTCCTCATCATCACTATCTTCCCTTTTTGCATATGGACATTTAGCAACAAAATGCCCTACTCTACCACAATTAAAACATATGAACAATATCTTACCTCTGTGTTTTCTAGATCCTCTTTTTAACTTTCTCACAATTTTTTTTTCTTATATATTTGATTCATGGTTGGAACAATAATTTTTTTTGTGTCCTTTTGTATTTTTTGATACTTCGAAAGATTCTTCTTTTTGTTCTGTTTTTTTTTTGTCATGATCTCATTTGCAGTGAGAATCCCATGCAACTCATCCATCGTTATCTTTTACAAATCCTTCATTTATTCAATAGAACAGACCTTGGCATAAAATATTAAGTGGAGAGACCTGAACATGTTTTGAAAAATCACTAATTTTTCAACCTCCTCACCAAGTCCTCTAATGGCATTGAGAATTTCATCCACTCAAAGAAAATAGGTTGCAACATTTTCTTCATCTTCAATTTTCAAACTCTCGAATTGTCTTCTATGAGTTTGGAGATTTTCCTTCTTCACCTTGTCATCACCTTCATATATGTTTTGAAGTTTTTCCCAATTATCATTTTTCGATTTACATGCATCACCTTGATTTTTTTTTTTGATTCTGATAGACCACTCAATATGGAATTCATGGATTTTGCATTATGTTCACTAGGATTCTTCTTAGTCACATCTGTTGGTCACATTGTTGGGGATATATAACTATTCATGACTGATTTCCAAATGTCAAACCCAAGATCCATTATATGTGTCTTCATCCTTACACTCCAGAATGCATATTTTGTTCCATCAAACAATGGACCCTTGTTTATGAAGAAACCTTCTTGACTAGCCATGTGTGCTCCTGAGATCTACCTTCCAACGGTTAGATTGTTTCTAAAGGAACCCTCTTTCATACCAATTGTTGATATTATGATTATACTAAGAGGGGGGGGGGGTGAATCAATATAAGATAATTTTTACTTTATTTAACCATTTATCAATCATTCATTATCCGAGAAACAATAATCACATATAAACTCAAATCACAATGCATAGAGTTTAAATGGAAACCCTTTGGGAGTAAAACAAAAAAAATTATCTTTATAAATGTCTATAGGAACCAACCTACTGTTACAAATATTGTAGGCACTAGCCTACTGGAGACCCAAATCTCCTTAACTGAGAACCAACTCAACAAGATGTAGGAACCAACCTATTGGAGACACCAATCTCCTCAACTGAGAACCAACTCAATAAGACTTGTATAGACACAAATATGAGATATTCATACATAGAGTACTTATGAATTCACCTGCATGCTTCATTCCACAAAAAATCCTTCAAACCTTAGTCACATGTATCCTTCATGCTCTAGTGAGCCTCATAACATCATTCCCAAAATGTAATCAACGACAACAACATCCACTAGCGACAACATCTACTGATGAAAACATCTACTAAAGACAACATCTAGTGACAGAAACATCCATTGAAAAAAAAATTCACTAATTGCAACATCACAACATAAAAATAGTTCACAGAGAAGCATCACATACCTTCAGTCCTTCATAGCACACCTTGAGAAAAAGAAATACCTCAAAAAAATCCATTAGACTTTTTTTGCACACCATACAGACACCCCGAAACTTTTAACACACCTTAGAATTTATGTCTTGCTTGGTTGCACTAAAAATACGCACATATATCATGTATTTATAATAATTTTGTCCCTACTTTAAGGGTTGACTTGTAAAGACATGTCGAGCTGAACTAAATTTTCTGGCTGGGTTGTCAAAAAGAAAAATTCATATCTCCTCATTCCTAGGGATTTAGAGGGAATTCCATATATTGTTGGAAAGGTCTCAGAATAATATTTAAAACCATATAAATTGTGATCCCATTTGAGTTAGGTATGTAGGGTGATGCAAACGCGCCACCCATGCCACGTCTGCTCCCACAGGACCTTCTCCTTCAATGGACCGAAGAACTAAAATGCTCTTCAAAACCCCTTGTCGGGAGTTTTCTACACCCACATGAATCTCCTTATGGTCCCCCCTTGTCTTATCGGGAAATCGGACTTCGCGTAATCGCGAGTCTTGAACTCACAGGTTCGGGTCTCACAAATCCCCGAAACCCAATGAAAGTTCACCCATGTGTCCCTTGCTCTTGTCGGGAATTATCCTGTCGGGAAATTGGCCTTTATGAGGTCGTGAATCACTCACCTCACGGATCCCTGATTCCCGATATGTGATGGTACTCTCTGTTGGGTTTCCTCGACACCTTTTGGCGTTGACTCACGGCAAGACTTGACCTTTCAACACTTGTACCTTGCTCTGGTGCCTATGTCCCACACTCCTGTAGTGATCAGGAAATTGCGTATCGTAATTTCAATGTGCAAGAGTTTCTTGCCCTCGGAAACCCCGATTCTCTGATCCCTGACTCCTCGGAATCCCCTGACACGTGGCCCAACGATGAACGGTTGCGATTCCGTCGGGAAATCGCGGATCGCGACTTCAAGTTACATGAGTTCTCGATCTTCAAAAACTTTGAAACCCCGATCCCCGACTCCTCGGGAACTCTCGCCACGTGTCCTCGCAGATGAATGGTTCAAAGCTCCCGTTGGGATATCGCAGATCGCGATATCGTGGTTTTTGGTGCGACGGTTCCTTTGTCCTCATAAACCCTGAAATGCCGAACCCCGACTCCTTTGGATTCTCGGACACACATCCCTCAAATCGAACGGCTCCGACCGTGTCGGGAAATCGCAGATCGCGATTTCGTTATGCGAGAGTTTCACGACTCCGAAAACCCCGATATCTCGAACTCCAACTCTCCGGGATCTCCTGCCACGTGTCCCTACTGTTTGGACGACTCTGATCCTATCGGGAAATCGCGGATCGCGATTCCTACATGCGAGAATTCTATGCCTCTCGAAACTCCGACGCTCCAAACGTCGACTCGTCAGGATCTCCTGCCACGAGTCCTTGCCGATGGACGGTTCAAAACTCCCGTCGGGAAATTGCGGATCGCGATTCCAACATGCGAGAGTTCTATGTCCTCGAAAACCCCGATTCTCCTATCATCTGAACCCCGACTCTTCTCCGGATGTCTGACGCATGTCCTGCCGGGATCAATGACTGAGATCCTTTCTCGGGATTTCGGGAACCACAAGGTCTTGATTCTCTTACCCTTCAAAACCTCGATGACGCCAATATCCTGATGTCTCCTCCGGGACTCCTCCTCTGCTCCTTCGGGCTTAAACTCTGCGCAACTTCCCGAGATCTAAAAGCTGACGAGATTTTGCAGTTTTCCTCGGCTAATCCCGACCGTCGATTCCTCCTCCTTGAATATTCTTGAGAAGGTTTAAATGCTCTTCCTCAGAACTTGTCCTCTGACACCTGCACTTGTGTCTCCTGCTTGAAATTTCCTCGGCATAAACTCCTGCGCTCTGCTTTAACGATATCACAAAGGTACTATACCTCCTGAGCTTTTCCACTCTGATTCTTTCAGAGGAACTTGCGCGCACTCCTTGTGCTCAACATTCAACAACTTCCCAAGTGTTGAATCCTTTCGACTCTGCGCAACTCCTGCAGCAGCAGTATTTGATCTCCCTTGCTCAGATTTACAACTGAGACTTCTTCTTCTTCAGCCTGCGCACTCCTTGCACAGCTTCAACAACCCAAATCAACTTCTGGGCAAATGAGAACAAAAGTTAGACTACTGAGCCTACATCAACGCACTCCTTGCGGATGAATTCAACTACACACCTTGCAGGAATCTCCTGGCTCAGATAGAGAAACAATTGAACCTCACTCTCTCTCCCTTTCAGACTTCAGTTTGAAACCTGAAATCACATGCACAGCATATACAAGCAAATGCATACAAGAAAGAAAACATTCCTGAGCATAACATCAATACATAGAGAAAACAGTACAAACCATGAGCTTGAATCAAAGATTCCTTCTATTAATTCAAATGCCTGTACATGGGTGTTCTTCATACAATATTCTCTGCTTGCTCTTCTCTTCTCCTGGGTTGATAATATTACAATGCACAATGAGGGTGTCTATATCCATTTTCCCTCTCAGACTCTAACTATCAAATCTAGACTTAAACATCCTATCTACCAGAATTAAATCTATTAAATGTCGACTATCTACCAAAGGACGAGAGCTTAAGGCTCAAGGTCCAATACAATATACAATGCGCCTTCATAAATGGCTTCATTAAAAGACTTGCGCTACAATCCCAAAGTATTTTCAAAAGTTTGGGTTTGATTATCCAGCTTATCTCCACTTGATGTGCTGGCTCGCTTGATGAGTTGGCGATGCTCCTACATCATACTCCTCGGCTTGAAAACTTTCATGGGCTCCTGTCCATGAGCTCCTGCACGGTCTATCCATGCTTTTGAATCATTGCTTCAATCTCCCAGCTGGCATATTCCACTGGATGGTTCTTCCATTTGACCAGATACTCGAAGTATTTCTTTTGTCTGGTCTTTTTTCTTACCCTCTTATCAAGTATATGCTCCATCTGTGGCTTCTTTGCAATCGACATCTGCTTCTGCCACTGGACCTCTGGCTGTTCATCACTTCCAGCTCCTGCTTCCTCAGCCTTATAGGGATATAAGTCTGAGACATTGAATGTGGGAGATATTCCGATCTCATCTGGCAGCTCAATTTCATAAGCGTTTTCTCCCAACTTCTTCAGGACTCTGCATGGCCCAATTTTCTTCATTTTTAGCTTATTGTATGTTCCTCTCGAGAACCTTTCCTTCCTTAGATGTGCCAGAACTATATCATCAACTTCGAACTAAAGTTGTCTCCGATGCTGATCCGCTCTGCATTTATATTCTCGGTTTGATTCCAGCAATCGCTCCTTCACCCTGCTGTGAAGTTCTTCCATCACCTCTGCGAATTATTCAGCGTTTTCGCTCTTAGTCATTATCTTCTCTGAATCCCTCAGTTTAGATACTCCTCTTGGCTGCCTTCCATATACAATCTCAAATGGACTTTTTCCTATGCTCATGTTCACTGAATCGTTGTAAGAAAACTCTACCTGTGGCAACACATTGTCCCAACTGCTGTGGTGCTTTGTCACCAGGATTCTTAATAAATCTCCTAGGCTTCTATTTACAACCTCTGTTTTCCCATCTGTCTGAGGATGATAGGTAGAACTAAACATCAAATTAGTTCCCATCTTCTTCCAGAGTGTCCTCCAGAAATGTCCTATGAATTTCGTATCCCTTTCCGATACCATGCTTCTGGGTAAACCATGAAGTCTAACGACCTCCTTGAAGAACAAATTTGCGATGTGAGTCACATCGCTGGTCTTCTGGCATGGGATAAAATGTGCCATTTTGGAAAACCTGTCAACCACCACAAAGATCGAATCATGTCCTCTTTGCGTCCTAGGCAATCCCAATACAAAATCCATGCTGATTTCATCCCACGGCCTCTCGGGTATGGGTAATGATTGATAGAATCCCGCATTCTGCTTCCTGCCCTTTGAATGCTGGAAAATTCTACATCTGTCGACAAACTTATTAACTTCTGACCTCATCCCTGGCCAAAAGTATGTTTCGCTCATCTTTGCAAATGTCTTGTCATGGCCAAAATGCCCTGCTAATCCTCCGCTGTGTTTTTCTTTTAACAGATTCTCCCTCATGGAGCAACTTGGAATACATAACTGAGTTCCTCTGAACAACAGTCCATTTTGGATCATGTAATCTATCCAAGGACTTCTGTCTCTGAGAACTGGATTCTCAGCTGCTTCATATGCTTCTGCAAAATCTGCATCACATGCATACATGTCCCTAAGATTCTCAAAACCCAATGTTTTGACTCGGAACTCCTGCAGTAACAAACACTTCCTGCTCAAAGCATCAACCACTTTGTTAGCAGTACCTGAAATGTGTTTAATTACAAATGTAAAATTCTGCATATACTCTACCCATTTATCATGTTTCTGATTCAACTTCTCTTGTTGAGTCACAAACTATAATGCATGATTATCACTATACAAAACAAATTCTTTTGGGACCAAGTAATGCCTCCATTTCTTTAACGCCTGTATGATAGCATAAAATTCTTTTTCATACGTGGAGTACTTTACTTTTGCCTCATCTAGCTTCTCACTGAAATATGCAATTGGTCTGTCCTCCTGGCTCAAGACCGCTCCTATTGCAAAGCCACTTGCATCACATTTCACTTGGAACACCTTCGTAAAATCCGGCAACACCAAAACCGACTGTTCTGTGATCTTCCACTTCAATAGATTGAAGCTCTTCTATGCCTCTTCAGTCCAATGAAAAGATTTATGTCTTTTCTTGATAGTATCCATCATTGTTGCGCTAATCCCACTGAAATTCCTCATGAATTTCCTGTAGAAACTAGCCAGTGCATGAAAACTTCTCACCTCGAAAATATTTCTCGGTGATGGCCAATTTTTAATTACCTCCACTTTACTTGGATCCATCTTCAATTCATTTTTCGATATGACAAACCCCAAGTAAATGAGTTCTGTCTTCATAAATGAAGATTTCCTCATGTTGATCAACAGCTTCTCCTGCTGTAGCTTCTTCATTATTGCAGCTAAATGCTTCAAATGCTCTTCTTTTGTCTCACTGAAAATCAATATGTCATCCAGATAAACAATGACAAACTTACCAATGAATTCCTTCAGCACTTCATTCATTAACCTCATGAAGGTACTTGGTGCATTCGTCAAGCCAAACGACATGACTAGCCATTCATACAACCCTTCGTTTGTCTTGAAGGCTGTATTCCACTCATCGCCTTCCCTTATGCGAATCTGATGGCATCCTCTTTTCAAATCAACCTTTGAAAAAAAAATTGCTCGACTTAAATAGTCCATCAAGTCATCCATCCGTGGCAATGGAAACCTGTACCTAATGGTTATCTTGTTAATGGCTCTGGAATTAGTGCACATTCTCCAACGTCCATCTTTCTTTGGACTCAGTACCGTTGGAATGACACATAGACTTAAACTTTCCCTGATCAGTCCTTTATCCAATAGTTCCTGTACCTACCTTTTAACTTCTTCATTTTCCTGCGGCGTCAACCTATACGCAGCTTTGTTCGGAAAACTGGCTCCTGGTATGAGGTCTATATGATGACTCACACTCCTCATCAGTGGCAACGAATGAGGTAATTCGTCTACCACAATGTCAGCGAACTCTTCCAGCAATTCCTGAATTTCTTCCAGCAAATCATTCACTCTTGTGCTGGTCAAAACAATCCTTGGTTTCCTGACCACAAAGAATTGTGGATCTTCCTTCTTCTTTACTTCTGCCAGAAGTTCCTTCCCACTCATGAGAAGTACAGTATTTCTCGGCTCTAATTTTACTTCTTTATCTTTAATTGGAAGTAGCATATGTGTTCTTCCATTCTTCTCCAAAGTATACGTATTCATCTTCCCATCATGAATTACGTTCCTGTCATACTGCCATGGTCTACCTAGCAATAAATGACATACATCCATAGGAATAACATCACATAAAATTCTATCATTATATCCTCCTATCTTGATGTCAACTAAGCACTGTTTGGTGACATTTACCTGATGTCCCTTCTGTAGCCATGAAACTTTGTATGGACTCGGGTGATCAGTCGTCTCCAATTCTAGTTTCTCCACCATCTCGGTTGAAACGAGATTATCTGTGCTTCTGCTATCCATGATAACCTTGCACTTCCTATCTTTGGTCTTGCATGTGGCTCTGAAAAGTCTGTTTCTTTGAGCTGTTTCCTCCACCTCCTTCTCGGGTGTTAAGAGAACCTTACGCATCATCAACGACCTTCCGTCTTCTACATCTTCTGCTTCAGCATCTTGCCTCTGTGCCTCGACGATGTGAGCTTCTCCTCCATCCTTCTTCCTATCTGGACAGTCAACTGCCTTGTGTCCATTCTTTCCACACGTGAAACATGTGATGACTCCACCTCGGCCTCTTCCTCTACCTCTGGTACGAGGAAATGTGTTATTATCAACGTATCCTCCGCCCTGTTCTGTATACTGCCTTCGCTGTTCAGCGTGCTAGCCTTGCTGTGAACTTCCACCTCTTTCTGTTCTAGTCTGAGGTTTCTTCAATTCATCCTTAGATTTCTGGAACCTATATTGAGCAACTGACTTACGTTTTGGTTGGCTCCTACCTCGGCCTCGTTGTGCTGGCTTACGGCTTACCTTTTCCTCAGCTTTCAACGCCATCTGATACGCATCCTCCATTGTTCTGATGGTTGTCATACTCATCTCATCCTGGATATCGTATCTCAAGCCATTCATATACCTGGCAATTTTTTCATCATCGCTCTCCCGATGACCTGCTCTGATATTGAGCTTGTAGAATTCTTCAGTATACTCCTTTACTGTCATCAGCTTCTGTCTCAGGTTCTGCATTCTCCTGAACAATGTGATTTGATAATCCCTTGGGATGAATTTTGCCTTCATATTCGCAATCATTCGATCCCAACTTTTAATCTTTTGCTTGCCTTTGGAACGTCTATCTTCTTGAAGCTCGTCCCACCATGATGCTGCATGTCCCTTCAATTTTGTGACAGCATGCCTAACCTTTTTATCCTCTTCGATATCCTCATAATCGAAGTAGGTGTCAAGAGCTCTAATCCAATCTAGAAGCTCTTCTGCATCCAGATTCCCTTCATAAGTTGGAATGTCCATCTTTGTTTTCGAACTCATCCAGGCGATAGCTTTAATTAATCTCTCATTGGCTGCATCTTCGGTTGCAACTTCTCCTTGTTGTTCAACTTCAACTTCACCTTCGGAGTCGCTTAGATCTCCAGCACTGGCTGTGTGTCTCTGCGTTGCTTCCATATCTTCTAATCTTGCTCGGAGATCACGTATCTGCCTCTCCATTTCTAGATTATGTGCTTGTCTCCCTCTTCCTCTCTGGTTTCCCCTATCCTCTGGATTGGGTGATTGTCTTTCTCTCCTCGGTGGCATGGTGAATTATTATTTTCTTCTCTGCTATAGAAAACAGAGAAATTTTCTCGCTCTGATACCACTTGACGCAAACGCGCCACCCAGGCCACGTCTGCTCCCACAGGACCTTCTCCTTCAATGGCTCGAAGAACTAAAATTCTCTTCAAAACCCCTTGTCGGGAGTTTTCTGCACCCACAGGACTCTCCTTATGGTCCCCCCTTGTCTTATCGAGAAATCAGACTTCGCTTAATCGCGAGTCTTGAACTCACAAGTTCGGGTCTCACAAATCCCCGAAACCCAATGAAAGTTCACCCACGTGTCCCTTGATCTTGTCAGGAATTATCCCGTCAGGAAATCAACCTTTACGAGGTCGTGAATCACTCACCTCACGGATCCCCAATTCACGATCTGCGATGGTACTCTCTGGTGGGTTTCCCCGACACCTTTTGGCATTGACTCATGGCAAGGCTTGAACTTCCAACACCTGTCCCTTGCTCTGGCGCCCATGACCCACACTCCTGTAGTGATCGGGAAATCGCGTATCGTGATTTCAATGTGCAAGAGTTTCTCACCCTCGGAAACCCCGATTCTCCGATCCCCGACTCCTCGGAATCCCCTGACACGTGGCCCGATGATGAACGGTTGTGATCCCGTCGAGAAATCGTGGATCGTGACTTCAAGTTGCACGAGTTCTCGGTGTTCGAAAACTCCGAAACCCTGATCCCCGACTCCTCGGGATCTCTCGCCACACATCCTCGGAGATGAATGGTTCAAAGCTCCCATTGGGATATCGCGGATCGCGATATCGGAGTTCTTGGTGTGACAGTTCCTTTTTCCTCAGAAACCCCGAAATGCCAAACCCCGACTCCTTTGGATTCTCGGACACGCGTCCCTCAAATAGAACGGCTCCGACCGTGTCGGGAAATTGCGGATCGCGATTTCGTTATGCGAGAGTTTCACGACTCTGGAAACCCCGATATCCCGAACTCCGACTCTCCGGGATCTCCTGCCACGTGTCCCTGCTGTTTGGACGGCTCTGATCCTATCGAGAAATCACGGATCACGATTCCTACATGTGAGAGTTCTATGCCTCTGGAAACTCTGACACTGCAAACGCCGACTCGTCAGGATCTCCTGCCACGCATCCTTGCCAATGGACGGTTCAAAACTCTCGTCGTGAAATCGCGGATCGCGATTCCAACATGCGAGAGTTCTATGTCCTCGGAAACCTCGATTCTCCGATGAGCTGAACCCCAACTCTTCTCCGTATGTATGACGCGTGTCCTGCCGGGATCAACGACTGAGATCCTTTCTTTGGATTTCGGGAACCACAAGGTCTCGATTCTCTTACCCTTCAAAACCCTGATGACGCCAATATCCCGATGTCTCCGCCAGGACTCCTCCTCTGCTCCTTCGGGCTTAAACTCTGTGTAACTTCCCAAGATCTAACAGCTGACGGGATTTCACAGTTTTCCTCGGTGAATCCTGACCGTCAATTCCTCCTCCTTGAAGATTCTTGAGAAGGGTTAAATGCTCTTCCTCAGAACTTGTCCTCTGACACCTGCGCTTGCGTCTCCTACTTGAACTTTCCTCGGCACAAACTCCTGCGCTCTGCTTTAATGATATCACGAAGGTACTATACCTCCTGAGATTTTCCACTCTGATTCTTTCAGAGGAACTTGCATGAACTCCTTGTGCTCAACATTCAACAACTTCCCAAGTGTTGAATCCTTCCGACTCTGCGCAACTCCTGCAGCAGCAATCTTTGATCTCCCTTGGTCAGATTTACAACTGAGATTTCTTCTTCTTCAGCCTACGCACTCCTTGCATGGCTTCAACAACCCAAATCAACTTCTGGGCGAATGAGAACAAAAGTTAGACTACTGAGCCTACATCAATGCACTCCTTGCAGATGAATTCAACTACACACCTTGCAGGAATCTCCTGGCTCAGATAGAGAAACAATTGAACCTCACTCTCTCTCCCTTTCAGACTTCAGTTTGAAACCTGAAATCACATGCACAACATATACAAGTAAATGCATACAAGAAAGCAAACATTCTTGAGCATAACATCAATACAAAGAGAAAACAACACAAACCATGAGCTTGAATCAAAGCTTCCTTCTATTAATTCAAATGCCTGTACATGGGTGTTCTTCATACAATATTCTCTGCTTGCTCTTCTCTTCTCCTGGGTTGATAATATTACAATGCACAATGAGGGTGTCTATATCCGTTTTCCCTCTTAGACTCTAACTATCAAATCTAGACTTAAACATCCTATCTACTAGAATTAAATCTATTAAATGCCAACTATCTACCAAAGGACGAGAGCTTAAGGTCAAGGTCCAATACAATATACAATGCGCCTTCATAAATGGCTTCATTAAAAGAATTGCGCTACAATCCCAAAGTATTTTCAAAAGTTTGGGTTTGATTATCCAGCTGATCTCTGCTTGATGTGTTGGCTCGCTTGATGAGTTGGCGATGCTCCTGCATCATAGGGTGAAAATGCCTTCAAATATAGGGTATCCAAACTGACCAAAAATAATACTTTCAACAATATCCATCTTACAATCTTCATCTTAGACATCTGTAGGCTTGTAATATTTATCATGGACATGTTCTAGGCTCCCCTTTTCTTTGAAATCAATGAAAACAATATTTCCAACAATTTAAATAATACTTTTTCCTCAAGTTTATTTGTTGTATATTTCACCTTCCAAATTTTCTTCCTTGCATTTTCTGTAGTTGGAATAAGGTTCAGCGTGTAACGAATATCTAAGTTATAAGATCCACCTGTAACTTATTAATCTCACTCTTTCATGTATTCATTTAGATGTCAAATATATAACTAGATGGTGCACGTCAGACTTAGCAGTTTGTAAACTCTCTCTCTTCTTTTTTTGAAGTTGGGTGGTCGCTAGAGATGCAGATATTAGATATGTTTCTCTCTTTCTCCAATTTGAAGCCCCAGTCAAGAAACTTCACCGCCAATATTTTACTTAATAGGATTTCGAATGGAAATTCCCCTGACATTTGTGTGGTATATTTCTCATTTATATTTCTTCTTTTAAAATAATTTTATGTCCTATGATAATAGGTTTTCCAAGATTCCATTTGAAATGAAAAATGGTACAACAAATATTAACTAAGGTAAAGAAGAGGCTCCTGAGACTTTGAAAAGAAGTAAAAGACAAAATATTAGTTTCCTAGAAGTAGGAAAAATGAAACCAAATTTGTAGATCCATTTTCAACAATATATGACTAACGAGGAGCTAAAGCCATTAATATAGTGTGTTTTAACAATGTTACTTGAATTTCTAGATCACGAGGCGATTTGGGAATTTGCTACTCTCTTCCTGCAAAAAACAAAGAATGGAAAATGAGGTAAGTACTAAGCACTTATTTATGAGCTTATTAAAGTAGATAATTATAATAGATCAAATAATTATCTAACATAAATGGATTTTTTTCCTGAGTTTAGATTGAGCTAAATTTTCTTCTTGAAAACATGTAAAAAGCCAAAGGTTTGGTTAAAATTTGATAATATACTTTCATGTCCATTGATTTAGCTAGATAAAACCAAAAATTAAGTAATACCATGCAAATTTCCATTTTCTATTTGATTTTCATTGACAATCACGGAATTCGTAAACTAGGAAATATGGGAAAAAAATTCACGGGTGAGAATTTTTTTTAACAATTTTGTTGGCTTCTATAGTTTTTGTTTTTTTTTCTTAGAAATGAGTCGTACTAGCTTGATGGATTCTCTAGTTTCTTTTTTGTTCCCTAATGAGTGAGTGTAGTGCCAAATGTACAAGGAAATTTCCTTCTCCTTGTTGTACTGGTTGCATTTAGTTGTTGAAGTGTAGAAATATATTTATAAACATAATGTTAAGCCTATAATGAATATCATTATTGTTATTCTATAAAGGATATACTAAGCCACTGTCATTCATAATATAAATATATTCCATTGATTTATGTAAATAAAACCAAAAATTAAGTAATACAATGCACATTTCCATTTTCTATTTGATTTTCGTTTACAATCACCAAATTTGTAACCTTGGAGATAGGAAAACAATCACAGGCTAGAAATTTACTGCGAAGGAAAATAAATTATTTTTTTATTTGACTCAACTTCTATCTTGCAGAAATCAAGAACACACTACCATGGTGTCTTCTTGGTGACAGTGATTCCTGCTAAAACTGGGCCATTGGTGATAATGAAAGAAACCAGGCCAAATATAGATAGAGAAGGATGACATGCTAACACAAGGCAAAGAAAAGAGAGTGTCCTCGGAAATGACAACGAATATGCTTGCATACAATGTAGGTGGACTAAAGAATATGTACACGAATAAAAGGAAATGACGAAAGAATGGAATAATGTCTATGGAGTTAGCCTCGACATATCAATTAGCTTCACAGAGATCAATTAGCTTCACAAAGATTAGTTAGCTTCACAGAGAGATGAGTTGATTTTCTTAAGAATAGGTTCTTTTCTAAATGATAGAGAACCAACACCATCTATGTTGGTACAAATACATCATAGAACCAAATCCATTTAGTAGCTTGTCTCAATGGGTATAAGACAAGAGCAAGAGCGTATGAATTGAATGATGACTCAATGGCTAGAAGATGCGAGCAAGAGCGAATGAATGGAACGACCAAAAACATAGCATTAGCATGGACATGAGTGAACACGTAGCATGGACATGACAGGGTTCAAAACAACCTCGATATGAGGCCAAATAAGACCTCAAATTTTATTAAATTTTGGAAAAAAAAAAATTGGATTAAAACGTCTTTAGGTATGTGCGAGATTGATTAAAATCGATGATATGATTATTATACTAAAAACTTAGGTCAAAACATCACTTCAAAAATGAAATTCTTTAAGACTTTAATTTTATCTTCTTAAAACTTAGAATAAAACATCATTCAAAATGAAGTCTTTTAAAACATTAGATACAAGTTCGCTTGGATTTACGTGCAAGAACGGAAAATCGATTTATAAAGTCCCTGCTGTCATTTAGGGCATGGACTAAAAATAATCAAAATCATGAATTACTTAGTTTTAATTATGGAAAAACTAACACAAAATTGCACCAAGAAAACATACTAACCATCAACTTCCTTCTAATTTTAAGGTCAAAGTTGAGCCAAAACCCCTATGCAAAATGATTCGATTGATAACATCTACGAAGGTGTACATATGCTACCCACCTCAAATTTGAACCTGTGACCTCTTAGGAGGAAGTACATGTTCCTAAAACTACAACCATTAGGCCCACTCAATTTGTAATAAATTACTACAACATGACAACCAATTATGACTGCACTGTGGGAAGAACATGATTATCTTCCCAAATTGGAACACATATAAATTGATTGGAACAACATATTGGGATTTATACCAAATCCCTTGGAAAATTTGAAAAAAGAAAAATAATTCATTTATTGGTGAAATTTGAAACACTTTTAAGTTTGTCTCACCTCTCATTGGATTGCAACAACTTGATAGGTGGACTTCCTTTCCTTTTTCAAATAGTAAATATACTAACTCTGTTAGGATTACAACTAGATAATAATCCCTTCATGAATAGTGTGATTCCTCATTCATATGTCAACATGAGGGTGATCACATGAAGATGATAGTTGATAAAGTGGCAATGGGGTGCTTATGAACACACTCACACAAGAACACACACGCATTCCTAATTTTACATCTTCGACATTTCCCAAACCATCATGGAGGCTGACAAGTCATCCTTGTTAGGAATGCACATGCATTCCTAAGAACATACACACCCTTAGGAATGCAGACATGTTCCTAAAACTACGCATGTGGTCTAGGAACGAGTGTGTGTTCCTGTGGGGAAGAATAAAATCATTTCCTATGGCCAATCTGTTTCTCCAATAGACCACACCGTGTGTTTTAGGAGAGATTGAGAAACTTTGGGAGGAAATGGTGTTGATATATGGACAAAACACTGCCAAAATGTGTGGACATGGTATTTAATTTATTCCAGGTAAGTATTTTGATGCAATTTGATTTTTTTTAATTTCATAAATTATTTAAGTGATTAAAAATAAAAAAATATTTTTCCCTTATTAAATTGTATCACACTTAATTAATATGGAACATAGAGAGAACCCAAAACCAACATCACCACAGAAAGACATACCAAAACCCAACCCACTGTCAGCAAACATAAACATGGAAATTGATCCAGGGTTGAGATCTTTTAGAACCCTTATACATGACTTACAAAGTAACATAGATCCCTCATGGCTGCCACTAACCACTTCCCTAGACACCATTGTATCTTCCATTGCAAATGCCCAAGGCCAATTAACTCACATTTTTTATTACAGGGCTAGAATGTATGAATATTGTTGGCACCAGGCCGAAGTGGAAAGAAGGATGATCATGGGAAAGAAGGAGTGCATAAACGAAAGTAACAACTGGAGAAAGAGAAACACAAATGCATGCAAGGAAGCATGCACAAGGAAAGAAACAGTTGGAGGAAGAACAACATGGGTGCATAGGAGGAAGACCTAATGTCGGTAAGGTTAGGGTTTTGGTAGTTTTCAATAAGAAGGCTGAAGAGCCTAAAATGTATAAATATAGATACGTAGGTATCATATAGAGGTTGTTTGGTTGGATGATTGGGTTTTAATATATTATATTGGCATTTTTACAGAAATTTTATTGTTTTGTAAGGGTTCGGGTTCTTATAACATTCCATGAGAAGAATACATCAATGGAGTTGTTATGCAATAAGGTTATGTACCATTTTTGTAAGTTGTTGAGATAGAATGGAGGAGAGAAGGTAGATCTAAGGATTAGTTTGTAGGATTTAGATCCTGGTGTGATCTAGTTCACCTCATATAGATCTTACCCATAAGAGGGGAATTGTAAGCGCGCGGGGCTGAAAATACCATAAAACAAGAGCCAAGAGCCAAATCGTTGTGGACGTAGCCCAGGAGGGAGTGAACCACAGTAATAACTGTGTAATGTGATGAATGTA
Source organism: Picea engelmannii (assembly GCA_009831015.1). Classification (NCBI taxonomy): domain Eukaryota; kingdom Viridiplantae; phylum Streptophyta; class Pinopsida; order Pinales; family Pinaceae; genus Picea; species Picea engelmannii. The sequence continues at coordinate 193,971 of ML792993.1, forward strand.
TTCATCTCTTACTTTCTTTTAGCAGTTTATAGTTATGCTTAATAAATGATTAAATATATTGTTATGGAACACGAATACGTTGCTTGGGAAGTAAACTATGTAATGGAAATGTGTACCCATGAGGAATAGGTAGAGTACCTTCATAGTTCGTAGTGTATGGATCTGGTTAACGAACCCCTATCTCATACTCAATCCTAGGCTATAAACACCTGAGTCTTATAGCCACCCATTTAAAGCTATCTCGGGTGAGACTATGAAGTGAATTATGTGTACTGTGTTGCCTTCTGGTTTACCAGAAGGGCCGATAATTTTATAGGATTTGTTGGTAACCTGAAAGATATGAACCTTGGGTCAACAAATCTGATAGTAGTAGAGAGCATTTCAAGACCAACAAATGGTTATGTTGCCTTGTTAAGAGGAAAAAGAGAGGATTGAGTAGATGAGATAGAGTGCATGAGAAAAGAATGAGTGAAACAAGTAGACCACTGAGCCATTAGAAGGGAATGTTGAGACCTTGTAACCCCATGAAAGCAGAAATCGAAGGCTGGTTGAGAACGAAAGAGCTAGAGTTTTCCCAGAAAGACAATAAAAACCCTAGCATCACACCTCGCAAATATATGGATAAATACGTGTTTACGGATTTACACGAAGTCTTTTTCTATGATTTTCCCCACCTACTGCAGGAGTGGATACCAAGGTTGAAGGATAACCACACGATGAACTGGATCCGACAGCTAGATTGGACCCCAGTACAGGCTGAGCAGTTACAACAGGTGAACAACAAATTCACCCATGCAGTTGACTTTTGGCTTGATATTATTGTGGTAGGCTTCATCATAGAGTTTGCAGTCAACACAACGAAGTCATACAACACAACAGAGAAATAATTTCTACACGGACCTCGAGGAAGGTACATTCGATCACTATATAATTCTATTCAAATATTGCTATATAAAAAAGGTGTAATGACAATGGAATCAGACAACTTGACTTCCCTACATGCATGGGGGAAGTGGAGAAGCACTGACAGAGAGAGGATAAATGGAATAAGGTGAGGATAAAGTCAAGAAGGAGGAGGAACTCTTAGACCCGATCTTGATGGATGACGACCATATTAAGTGGATCTTAGCGTCATCAAGAAGGACACGTAGTGGAGTACCCTACAAATATAAGGTGAATACCAAGAAGAGAGCCATAGTCATGATGGAGGTCTTGGAGAGCGATGAGAAAGAGGTAGAGGATCTCTGGGCTGTGGAGTAGATTGAGGAAATCCTATGCACAACCTATGAGAGGAAAACAAGAGGCCCAAGAATGGGAGGAGAAGGCAACCATCCTATCCATATTAGTGTCAGTGTGGAACCCATAAACCCATGTGAGACTAATAAACGAAAGAGAACATCACCGTTTAGAAAACCAAAGTTTGGAGGAAGTCCGACAACAAGAAGTACATCTACCATAGGACCAACAATTGGAGGAGACGGTTCAGGCAATACTAGTCAAGTATCTACACTACGCAACAGAGGTAGTAGTTCAGTATTTAGAATGGCAGGACACGATCCCACTATCAGATTACCAGAATTTTGAGGAGAAGAAACAAAAGATCCTGAGAAGCATTTGTTCATTTGTGCAAAGATATGGGAGGAAAAATATATCACTGACGAAGATACCAATCTCGCACAGCTAGCGAACACACTAAGAGATCATGCACTAGACTGGTACATGATTCTAGACACAAACAATGCCCCTAGGATGACGAGAACACTGGAAGACATTAAGAAGCTATTGATTAATGAGTTCCAGAAGCCGAGCTCAGAGGATCAGTACATGAATGAGATGATTGAGATATGACAGAAACCATGAGAGTCTGTATGGGATATTGACTAGATATTCAAGCGACTAAAGGGGAAGTTAAATTACCTTATGACCGAGATGCAGCACCGACACCTGTTTGTAAACTCACTACTCCCACATCTAAAATATCCCTTACAACAAAAAAAGTTTCAGATGTAGGTAGAGGCTCTATAGGTAGCCTTACAATAGGAAGAGAACTAGTACCAATAGATAGACCCCACTATTGAGGAATTGAAGGAGGATTCAAAGAATCTAACATTTCATTTGAACTAGAATAAGAACAAGAACAAATGATAAGTCATTTGGTGCACCACATGTAGAACAAAAGGATGCCACAAGAACAAATGCCCAACATTTGCACAGTATATGGCAACATGTATGCCAAACCCGCTACCACAGGGAGGATTATGGTGTGAAATATGCAAGAAACCGGGTCACGACCCTTATTACTACACGATGATGTAGAAGTACTAGACAATTCCAAAGAATTCAGATTTCACATTTTGTAAGTCAGTGGGCCACGATGAGAAAGATTGCAGAAATATGGAGCTGATGTGGGAAGGATCATCAGATGCATAGAGGGTACATGCCGAAATGATGATTGGGCAAGTAACACCACATTTCAATCAAGCCCCAACCCCATACAACACTGTGCAACAACCCTACAATAACATGCAACCGCAATACAACTCGGCAGAACCCCAGTACAATACCGCGCAGTGTAATCATGCACCACCGTATAACACACCGAGAGGTGATCGCGCAGGCTATAGAGGAGCAGAAGGATCTAGAGGAGGTTTCAGATGCGGTAGAGGACCAGTCACATGTCATAATTTCTAGCAACCAAGACATTACAAACAGAAATTCCCATTGCTACCAACAACTTATATGTATTGTCGCGCATCAGACCATGACACAGAGGAATGTCCAACACTACTAGTAAATATTCAGGAAAAGAGGAACCAAAACAATCAAAATTTTCAGTGGATTTCAGTCGAAGAAAGGGACAACAGATGAAACATCAACATAGTCACTCGTGGAGGAACGAAAACAAGAAATGATGCAATTCGACAAGAACCAAAACATAACCATTGGATAAAGAAGAAAACTGACCCCAAGATGCGGTTCGACGCACCTAAAGAAAAGGAGACTTTTAGGGAAGCCGGATAAGAATTTCAGAAGGAGGACACTTCGTCGACTTCAACTCCACAACTAACCAAGGAAGTCTCAGAATATGAGATGCCACCATCTCTGGATCATACCAATGGAATGCAACCCAAGGGACAAGTAAGTACAGTCCAAGGTTTTTTGCTATCATGCGTAAAAGTATTAAGTAATCCTTCATCTATGAAAATATTGCAAAACATACTCGAGAAATGTAGTAACGCGATGGAAGAAAAGATAGAACCAAAAACCGTCAATCACCTACACACCGGAAGAAGAACAAGTAGGGAGTTTAGACTAAATGCTAACAATGGGGATTTCAATATGGGAGACATTATACTAGACCTAGGATCCGAAGTAAATGTGCTACCCAAGAAGAGATGGAAATGCACGGGAGAGACAACATTGGGACACTCAAATGTCCAATTAAGACTAGCAAGCCAACATAGAGTCCTACCAATAGGTAGACCGAAAGGAGTAATAGTAGATATTGATGGAGTGCGCACTAAAGAAGACTTTGAAGTCATTGAAATAGTAGATGGCACAAAACCGTACCCAAAACTACTCGGTCTGGATTGGGCGTTTGACAATCAGGCCATAATTAACTTGAAAAAAAGGAAAATGACATTTGAATCTAGAGATTATAGGGTCATAGCACCACTAGATCCAACAAAAGGGGAGAGGTTCATAGAACCCACTTGCATGGACTTAGAGGAGATCGACCAATTGTATAGAACAACTGCGTGTGATGAGGATTACGTAAACCCAACTACAGACGGGGTTCTCAGTTGAAGGAGATACTTCATGCGCAACTGACTCAGACACTGGGTTAGAAAACTGGCATCAGAGACTACACAAAGTATCCATGAGAAGATGTGAAAGAATAGACCATGCAGTATGGTGGATAGGCATAGAAATCAGAGAACCGCCCAGTTTCCACGGACTAAATGATTTGGAAACATTCTTGACACAATATGAAGATGAAGTGTTTGAGAACCAGAGGCTACTAGCACTATATTTAGCACACAAGGCCACACCTGCAAGATGGTGGGGTGCACACAAGGATGCTATCACAGACTGGTATCAATGTAAGTGATTACTATGCATATGGTTTGGCAAAGAACATGGATATAACAAACAATGAAAATATGAAGGACTAGGAACACCAACGAAACACTTGGAGAATTGAAAAACTTTGTGGAGAATGACACCACCAAAGGAATGGCTTCACCGCTTCATTCACACTTTAGAGGGCATACCAAAGAACTGGTATACAGACCAGGAATTGCACAAAGGAACTACAACATGGATGACATTGCAACAAAATTTTACCGTCACTTTCTCATTCGAGCATGAGAACCTCAACATAGATGTGGCCTTGAAACATATTATAGGAATCATATTCATTGAAGAACCGGAAATAGAACTTATTATAGAAGAGCAACAGTGGAATAAGAAAATAGTCAAGCAACTACTGTCATGTTACCATGTACAAGAGGAAGCACCATAAGAAGATGACCCACGTGATATCCAGATTGAAGAAGTCGAAGGTGAACGATATGTGGAAGGACCACCCATAGAATCAGAAGTCATTTCCGTGCCAATCAAGATAAAGAAGGTTAACATCGGAACCGCTGAGCAGAACATTGGATATTACAGGGATGAGAAGACCTTATAAAGCATCACAGAATTGTTGTGCGAATATAGCGACCTTTCTCCCACAACATTTACAGAGATGAAGGGTATAGCCGGAGAATTAGGAGAAATGAATATACCACTCAGATCTGACGTGATACCTATTAAACAACAACCTTATAGACTAAACCCCATATATAAGCAGAAAGTTAAAGATGAGATCGATAGGATGCTCAAAGTCGGCATCATCGAACTAGTTGAGGAATCAGAATAGATAATCCCAATGGTAGTACAAGATAAGAACCAAGGACGAGGGATCAGGATATGCGTCAACTTGAGGAAGTTGAATGATGCATGCCTACACGACCCATTCCCTACACCATTTACGGATGAAGTGTTAGAGAATGTGGGGGGACACGAAGCTTACTCATTCACTGATGGATTCTTAGGCTACCATCAGATTAAGATAACACAGGAGGATAGACACAAGACCATGTTTGTGATGGAATGGGGATCCTATCAGTACACAACCATGCTTTTTGGACTAAATAATGCACCCGCCATATTCTCCAGAGTGGTCATTGCATCATTTAAAGAATTCATCCATCAGTTTCTCGAGGTATACTTGGATGATTGAACAGTTTATAGAGTGTTGAAACACCATGTGGAAGTGTTATGACTAATGTTGGAATGATGCAGATAGTGCCATATATCACTGAATATCAAGAAATGCATATTTGGAGCATGGTTTGGGATACTATTGGGCCACATAGTATGCAAACAAGGCTTACTAGTGGATCCGGAAAAGATCACAATCATTGTGAACTTACCATCACCAAAAAAAGTCCACCAGTTAAGATCAACGTTAGGACATACCAGATACTATAGGAAATTCATCAAAGGATATGCGCAGATCACAAAACCAATGGAAAAGTTGTTAAGGAAGGATACAAAGTATCAATGGAATGACGAGTGCCAACACGCTCTGAATACATTAAAGGAAAAGATAGTTAGAACACCAATTTTAGTATTTCTAGACTAGGAAAAGACATTCCATGTGCATGTATATGCATCAATGATAGCACTCAGAGCTATCTTAGCGCAACCAAGAGCACGAGACTTGGATCACCCGATAGCGTTCACAAGAAGAAAATTATTAGACTCAATTTTTTTATTATAATGCAACAGAAAGAGAAGGCCTAGCTATGGTTTACACACTGTAGAAGTTTAGACATTACCTATTGGGAAAACATTTTAAGATGTTTACAGATCACTCAACCCTGAAATACCTAGTCAATAAGCCAGTGTTGGGGGGGGAGAACCTGTCGATGGTTATTTTTATTTCAGGAATTTGACTTCGAAGTAATAGTGAAACCAAGAAAACTGAATGCATGACCTGACCACCTATCACGAGTCACAAATGGAGAACCTACGAATTTAGAAGACAACTTTTCGGATGCATAGTTATTCTCAGTAAATATTGCTGACAAACACTTCGCAGATATCATTCAGTACTTGACTACAGGTACTACACCACATGAATATACCACTACGCAGAAGAATAATCTGGTAGTCCGCGTGAATGACTATCAATTGATTGCAGGACATCTATATAAAATGGGCACAGATAGCATCTTGCGAAGGTACGTGTTAGAGCACGAACGACCAAGAATTTTAGCAGAATCCCACGAGGAAATGGCAGGAGGGAATTATGCAAGGAAATATATTGTACAGAAGGTACTCCATGCATGATTATGGTGACCAACAATCCACATAGACTTGAAAGAGTACTGTCAGAGATGTGATGTCTGTCAAAGGGTCGACAAACCCAACAAAAGGGATGAGATGCAATTACGTCTGCAAGTGACATTACAAGCATTTTATAAATGGACAATAGACTTTGTGGGACCAATTCACCCACCATCCACAAGAACAGGGGCAAGATACATCATCACCACGATGAAATACCTAACAAGATTGGCGGAAGCCGCACTAGTAAAAGACTACAGCGTAGAGACAACTGCACACTTCCTATTTGAACAAGTAATGACTAGATTCGGGTGCCCAAGATTTTTGATGAGTGACCAAGGCATGCACTTCATAAAAAACTCCATCTGCATGATGCTCGAAGAGTTTGAAGTTCATCATCAGAAGATCACACCATATCATCGACATGCAAACGACAGAGTAGAAGCTTTCAACAAAATTCTCGAGAATGCACTAACAAATATTTGTAACGTCAACAGAGATGACTGGGACCTCAAAGTACCAGCAATATTATGGGCGTATAGGATGACATGAAAAAAGTTGATAGGGCACACACCATTCAAACTAGTCTATGGCCAAGAAGCAGTAGTTCCATTAGAATTTTTAGTACCCATCTTATGCGTAGCATCTATCACACAAATGACAGAATGAGGCACAATACAGGAAAAACTGAATCAAATATTGTTAATGGAGGAAGACCAAATCTTGGCAGGATTCCATCAACAAGTGCAGAAGTCCAAAGATAAATCTTGGCACGATCGACACATCAAGAAGAAGACGTTCAAGGAAAGAGATCTAGTATTTCTCTATGACAACAAATCATTTCGTCACCCAAGAAAACTGAGAATGCATTGGTTAGGACCATACGAGGTAAAATATGTAAAACATGGAGGAGTTGTATAGTTAAGATATTTAGCAGACACATACCTTAGAGGAACAATCAATGAGAGCTGAATGAAGCTATATAAGGATAGTCGATCACCCACCACGTAGTTAAAAAAAAAAAAAAACCTGAAAAGTGCGAAGCATGCCAGAGATAGAAAAGCCACATGACGTTTGAAACACGAATGCAACAAAGAAAAGTACAATGATTACATACCAAATAAAAATGAGTGGGAAACAAAAAGTTGGCAAAAGAAGTATGATAGGACAACACTAAGCGAAATTAAAGCACGGTAAGGACTGATGGAACATCACATTAAACATGCCAATTGGAAACGACAAAGTAAGTGTAATGGAAAGTACGAAACTTCTGTAGATGCATTGAACCCACAATTATGGTGCATTAATCACATAACAGAGGAAGCGTCATCGACAAGCTTCATGACAAGCCCATACAACACGCGAGCATGGAAGCAACTAGTCTATTCACGAAAGGATAATAGAGAGAGAGCAACAACAACAAGAACGAACTGGAACGAAGAGTGGGAGATATTTTTTGGAAACTTCCAAGCACTGTGCAAGGAAACGAACTCCCAGTCGTAGTAAAGATCAACCATATTGCGTAGGAAATTGATCGATATTAGAAGGAGATCGAGGGTCTCCGAGAACAGCTCACACCAACAACTCCACCAAAAGTAAAGGAGCAAAGGAAGAAGGAAGCAAGGACACAACTACAGGAGATAGAGCAGAAGGTTAGTACAACAACATAATTGTTCGATAAAGAAACGCAACTTTGGACAAGGTTGGAGGAGGATCTGCAGGTCCAACACTGGGACAAGGAAGAGGAGAGGATAAATGCAATGATCCAAGAACTCAAACAACAACAGAAGACCGTATCAATCCCAAAATGAGTCAAAGGGATGCAGGATATAAAGAAGATGCAGAAAGAACTTATCACTGTGAAAACATAGAAAGATGAGTGTCATGCTCAGATAGAGCCACTGTAAGAACAGGTAGCAGAAGTACTCGCACATGCAGAAGGAGATAGAACAAAGATAACACAAACATAGGTAGAATGTGAAGGATTATTGAATGATGAAGTGGAAGTTCTGGTAGTGGATACCATTAAGGCGAAGACCGCACATGCACTAACAAAAGCAACAGAGATGAAGGAAAAGTTCCAGATGATCACCGAGGAGATCGAGGAAACTCAAAAAGATTAGGTGACTCGGGATGAGTAACATGTTAGTGTTGGGGGCCTGTTGGCACCAGGCTGAAGTGGAAAGAAGGACGATCATGGGAAATAAAGCGTGCAGAAATGAAAGTAACAACTGGAGAAAGAACAACATGTGTGCATGCAAGGAGGCATGCACAAGAAAAGCGACAGCTGGAGGAAGAACAACACGCGTGCATAGGAGGAAGACCTAACATCGGCAGGGTTAGGGTTTTGACAATTTTTGGTAAGAAGGATGAAGAGCTCGAAATGTATAAATATAGAAACGAAGGTATCATATAGAGGTTGGTTGGTTGGATGATTTGGTTTTAATATATTAGATTGTCATTTTAACAATAAGTTTACTGTTTTGTAAGGGTTCGAGTTCTTATAACATTCCATGAGAGTAATACATGAATGGAGGCGTTATGAAATATGGTTATGTACCATTTTTTGTAAGTTGTTGAGCTAGAAAAAAGGAGAGAAGGTAGATCTAAGGATTAGTTCGTAGGCTGTAGAGCCTGGTGCGATCTAGTTTGCCTCATACAGATCTTACCCATAAGAGGTGAATTGTAAGCGCACGACACTAGAAATACCATAATACAAGATCCAAGAGCCAATCTTTATGGACATAGCCCAGGAGGGGGTGAACCACGGTAATAACTATGTAATGTGATGAATGTATGCATCTCTTACTTTCTTTCAACAATTTATATGTATGCTTAATAAATGAGTTAATATATTGTTATGGAACACGAATATGTTGCTTGGTAAGTAAACTGTGTAATGGAAATGTGTACCCGTGAGGAATAGGTAGAGTACCTTCATAGTTCATAGTGAATGGATCTAGTTAAAAAACCCCTATATCATACTCAATCCTAGGTTGTAAACACCCAAGTCTTACAACCACCCATTTAAAGCTATCTCGGGTGAGACTACGTAGTGCATTTTGTGTATTGTGTTGCTTTCTGGTTTACCAGAAGGGCCGATAGTTTTAGAGGCTTTGTTGGTAACTTGAAATATATGAACCTTGGGTCAACAACTCAGATAGTAGGAGAGAGAAGTTCAATATAAACAAATATTATATAACATATCTAGATAAAAACCAAGTTAGAGACCTTAACCTTTCAAAACAAGATCTGATGACATTGTTTATTGTCCCCAAAATTGGATTAAACCACTAGTCACAAAGAGATGAATTTGTATGGAATGGTGCACCTTCCAACCATTTTCAGACAATTGGAGGAATAGGTGGTTTATGGTCTTTGTCAAACCTCCCTGCAATAATAGGGAGGTACTTATGTATTTCTTGAAAAAATTATGGGCATAGTTTATTTTACATCACCATGTCAATTGATTTTATATTAGTGAATTCTAGGGGGTGGGCCATGGGTCCACATAGGATAGATAAAATTATAGGTGTGACCCATTTCTAGGTCCTCGTCCTCCTAGGTAGAGGCCTAACTCCCGACCCAAAATCCTCCCATAGTGGAAATAATCAACTAGACTTGGAAATTGATATCCACCTTGACCCATACCTTGTCTCAACACACCACATTTTTAGAATTATCTCACCAAGAACTACCTTCAAGTAATGTTGGGGGAGGGGTTCAACCTTCAAGCACTACAACAAAGTCCATCTAGGAGAGGGAACATGGAACTAGTTCATGTGACTCTCACAAATGATTGAGTTGCGGGTAACTTTTTATAGGCCGATGGAGGCCACTAGACATGAAAGTTTCATGGAGGAGGTTAGTATCTTGATCATATCTATGTTCTTCACACACACACACATAATTGTGTGTGTTTTTATATCTATTTATATGATGTTTGCAGTTGCTACACCTAGATAGAATAACCTCAACATTGGCATATGTAGCAGTGTTAGTTTCCACCACTGACATAGTAGTAGAAACAACCTTCTCATTTGGTGTACCTCACACTCTAGTATGGTGGAACGCGTGATTCATGAATCAAAATGATCCTTCATAACAAAATGTGTCATATGTTTTCATTACGTGTTCTAAATTCTTTTAGTTTGAATGTCCATGTGTTGTGTTTTTATAGGTTGCGATTTCACATAGTGAGGAACCATGCCCACATATGATGGAAATATCACCCCCTATTGGATTTCCATCTTGTCATATTTTTCACCACCCAAGTTTTCCATTATTGATTATTTTGCCTCATCCTTTCACTTGTTTATTATCAATCTTACCATGTTCCTTCATGTATACACCATGACAAGATTATAAGTGTTAAGTAGTTAATTATCACATATTTCCTCTATTTTTAATGAATTAAAGAGAATTAGACTTGATTTTTCCGGTAAAGGTTTTGTGATTTCAACTCTTGAAGAAAATTTGGCATTTCCCATAAATCTGGTAGCACCCTTGCTACCAGATTTCCTGTAGCGTCCTATTTTCATAATCCATTTTTCCATGTCATTCACAAGCAGGTGTGGATGAGTATGGAAATTAAAAGACATGGGTTTTGTGCAGAATATGGAAATTTAGGTTAGAAAAGAGAATAATCCTTGAAAAATAAAAAACAAAGGATGTATGGGCATGGTTTTAAAACAGATTGATTATGTCACCTATAGGAAATCCGGTAGCAGCCACCATCTATATGAATTTTGGTAGCACCTTGATTATTTGTATGGTTGCACCTCTTGTGGACAAATTTGGGAATATGGGTTTTGTGAAGAATGATGTTGTTATGATTCTAAGTTCTTTAAATGATCCAAACAACGTCTATTGTCTCAATTAATCTAAATCCAATATATGATGGTTGTGAGATCCACATATTGGGGGATTAGTCTTAGCTTGTTGTTACCCCCTTCTTTTTATGAAAGGTAACTTGTATGTATAAGTATGAGGGGGTTTTTAGTCTTGGGAATTCAATTAAGGAGTGAATTGTACATCATTTCGGGCTAAGGAGGAATAATATTATACTCTGTAATTTTTGAATATTTTACATGTTGAAATAAAGAGACATTTGTTGCAGATTGTGAACAAAGATTTGTAGCCTTCCTTGGGGGTGTGTGCCAAGGGAGGAAGGGCCCCATATATATGGTATACAATGCCCAAATATTTTATTTTATGAGGCACATTTTATTTCTACATTTAATAGATGAAATCGTGTGATGTTATTTCATAGTTCACTTCTCTCATTTCATTGATCAATTGATTGCTTTCTTGATTTGTTAAGTTAATTTTTTATGCTTTTACTGTTCATTCATTTTTTCTCTTTAATTTCTGATTATGTGTGTGAATGGCCATGTGTGAGTGTGTGTGTTACCATGAATCTCAATAAGTTGTTGACATAGGAATTATGATAAAGTGAAATCTATAGGACTTGAACTTGCAACTTTGAGATCTCTATATTTGGTTTTACATCATAGGATTTATTGGTTTGATTTGATGCTTAATAAGTCACAATAGTCACTATAATAGTTGAGAGAACTATGCTTGTGTAGGAATATTTCTGATCTAAATAATTGTAACTATATAAATTACTATAGCCTCTATAGTTAAGTATGCTTCTTGGAAATGATTCATTAAGAAACCTACTTTTGATTTCATTAGCATTAGTTTAGTTAGTTACATGGTCTTGCACATATAGTTCGAATATCTCATAGGTTTACGAGCTCTTGAATTGATAATTTGATATTCATCAGTTTAAGAAATTAAATTGACCAACATTTTTGGCATCGTTGTTGGAGAGACTCTAATGGATTAGGCATTGGTAACTTGGTTTTCAGTTCTTTAATTTTTCACCTTTTTATGAACATAATTTTTTGTTGTACTAACATTATATATCTACTGAAATAACAACGGTAAGATGAGAGGTAAGAACATGGAAATTCACTATAGTGAGTACACTATCTTACTGAATCTAAAGTGTGTTGGTACAACATATTTTTTGTTCTATTCATGGAAAGGAAAATCTAACTCATGTCAATGGTTAACTTGGTGACAACAGGGTCTTAGTAGCATGAGGGAATTTGGGTACATGATTGTTCTTGATGTTTTGAGTTTTTACTTTGAATTTTTCCTTGTATTTGTTTTTGCAATATTTCATATATTTTTTTGAAGTTTTTGTTTTTGGTTAGTAAGAACCCCCATACACTAAGTCATGCTACAAGCCATGAACTAGTAGTTAGTAAAAGAATGATCCCAAAGAGTTTTTTGAGCAAAGGAGGAAATTATGTGATTAGGCTTATGTTCATAATGAAATGAAAGAAGAGATATTACAATGAAATACTCATGAAAATTGTCAGAAACAAAGATATACAACAATACTGAATTTCTATTAATGAAATAATTGTAAAGAGACTGTAAAAATACAAAGTGCAAGACTCACTAGAATGGTGGTAGCTTTATCTTTGAGAAGATATGTGACAACTACGCTCATTTGCAAGAAGATGATTACAATGAGGCTTTGAAGGCCTTTTTATGTTAAACATGAATTCGAAAAGCCTAGACATCCAAAAACCTAACCCTAGGAGATGAAAAACCAAAAGATATGTGGGCCCTGTTTGAGTAAGTTAGTACATTAAATTCTTGAGTTCACAACTTTTGCATATGATCTTCATTTTAGGTGCATGATAGCCCATTGGAAATCTCTTTTCAAGAACTACGCATTACATCGTCAAAATCTGACTCTGTCTACAATTTGAATGTGGCGAGTGAAATAACATTGTTTAGGGCCCCAAAATGGCCCTCTAAGTACAATAATATGTGATGACATGAAAACATACAAAATTAGTCAGTTGGATTAGATGGGAAGCCACCAGTATCCACCTGGAAGATGTGTAGGGCTCCA
>ML792994.1:18839-38771 GCA_009831015.1 Picea engelmannii
TTCATGCTTGAATATATCTCCACCTCACCTACAATTTTCATGAATGAGTTTCAAATTATTGGATTCATTAGCCAAATGCCTAGCACGTATTTTGTCATATCATTAATGCCTAAAGACCTCCATACATCTTCTATGTTTGTGATACTTGTGTTAATCTTTAAATAGTAGTGACTTCCATTCTCATTACCATTTGAAGTTATCTATCCTTATTTAATATTCCTCTGCATCTTTCATTTTAACATTTTATGTTTCAACCATTTATAAAGAACTTATAATATTTACTATCATTTTGTATATTGTCATGAATGACACTCTCTGCACATTTGTAAGCTAAAATACTTGTTATCATTTTGTATTTTGTCATGAATGTTTCTGCAATATTTGTAATATGATTAAATAATTCTAAGTATAGCCATATGTGGTTTCTGATACTTATTATTAATCTACTTTGTGCAAAGAATACCTTTCATGCTTGAATATATATCGGATATCCACCTCACCTTCAGGTTTTCTGAATGAGTTTTGTTATCCCCAACTCCTAGGGATAACTAAGGAGATGATTTCTTGAGACCCTCAGGTTGCAGACATGGAGTACTGAGAGACAACTTGATCAGCGATGTCCACTTGCATAGGCAGAGATCTGCTTCACCACCATAGTTCCAAGTTCATCGTGAGGGTATACACCACATCAATGGCTTCCGAAAGACATTGGGTCTTGCTCCATGAGGTACAAGTTAGGTATTATGGTGAGTGTCATTTCAATATTTGAGGAATTTGAGTTTGTTGTATCTTAAATTGTTTTTTATTATGTAGTGTTTGCTTGGAAATTATGCTTTTCCCCTTGTTTCACTTTGGTGGTTGACATTGCGCCCTAGTAAGTGGGTCACCCTTAGGGATATGCATGCTACTAGGAGGTCCTCTTGACGATTCATCGTGACATTATCGTCCATAATTGTCACTTTCCATACTTCATCCCCTCATCTCCTTACCTTTTGGGATTGTTGGGTGTACTGACCCAAGAAGGGATTCTTCCTCACTTCATGGGAAGAAGGGGATGAAGGCCCAAAGGGAAGGTAGCTAGAAAAATATAAAATCCTATTATGAACCTTCCATATGCTCTCCCAATAAGGTCTTGAGAGCAATGAAATGCTTCTCCTGGAAAATCAAAGACCTTCAAAATCAAACACATAATTATGAATGTCCCACTTGTTGTGGGGTTTACACAAGGTGTGTTACAAGATAGACTATACCCCCATGGAACCATGTGTACTTCTCCCTTCAAGTGACACTTTGGTACTACCCCCCAATATAATCGATTCATCATAGGGAGTACCAACTATTTGGACCTTAGTAAATTAATGACAATAAATGGTCTTGGAAAAAAGTTGCATTGAAAATGAAGGTGCAACACACCCTCTATAAAGGCACCCATAAATGAGACACTACAACCCCTTGTATTTCATGAAACCCATGCCCAAAAGTCTTTCCCTTATCCATGTCACTCCACCCACATGACCTAGAGAGGGGTCCACTTAGGAAACACTCCTAAACTTGAGGTGTGATTCACCAAATAGGTTGCTTTGTCAACCCTCCCATACCTAAACTTGTCAAATTGCATAGGATCTTTGAGCACTTGTTTATTTTGATGAGGTAGTGTTTTATATACATTATTATGGATCTTTTATTGATTTGGTTTAGTCATAATGATGCATTTGAATTGATATCTTTGGAGGGTGTATTCATTGTCTTTGCAGGACCTTGTTTGGTGGACATATTTGGAAGAACAAGCCTAGCTTGGGATTCCTTGGGGCTTGAAGCCCATGGGTTGGATACCAGGTCCCACACACTAGATGGTGATGACATGCCTTTGGAGGCCTAAGAGACACCTTGGAGTATCTCACCTATCCCCTACAATCCAAACAACTTGCCTTTGGAGGCCAAAACGTCACCTTTAAGGGCTTAACATCACCCTGGGGCTAGGGTTTGGTGGTGATTGAAGACACTTGGCACTTTTTGAAGGAGGGATCTCTTAGATCATGGAGGAGAGGCTTGGATTGAAGAAACTTGGCCTTTGGAGGCCTAGCACACTCATATCCAACTCAATGAATTGACCTAAAGTTCCAAAACGTTTCCCCAAGAGGTTGACGTTGTGTTTCTAGGGCTTATCTTATGTGAAAATTATGATTTAAAAAAAATTATTTTGGAAAAGGGTCAAGAAAACATATATTTATAAAGAGCCCTACATTATACATGAACTAGTTAGAGCCATTATCTATAACATGTGCAAAATTCAACTCAATGATAAATCCAAGGAAGGAAAACCCTTTAGAATATATGGATCTTAATCAATGGCATCAAAAAAGAAGCCCAAGAAGTATATATCCACTTACGAAGATTGTTCGGTGATGTACATAAGCCATTAAAGCTATCGACTAGTGAGTTCTTTAGTTTATAGCCTTCTCCCTTCTTGTCCCATATAGGACCATGTTTCAAAATCATAATTGAGATTTCCTTATCCACACAAAAGGATGTCATAGGATATTCTTAAAAAGAAGGGGAAAAATATCAAATTTTTTTTTTAAACCTACAGAAGACGTCGCAATAAAAACGTAAGTTCATCGCAAGTATGGCATCTGTGTCGCAAGCCATTGGTGGGTTTTTTTACTCTTATGTGCTTTCTCGTCTCTATTGCCACACTTTTTTATCGCTACTTGCCACATTTTTTCGTCGCAAGTATGGAATATGTGTCGTAAGCCATTGGTGGGTTTTTTTTACTCTGCCACGCTTTTTCGTCGTTACTGCCACGCTTTTTCATCACTACTTGCCATGCTTTTTCGTCACAAGTATGGCATCTATGTCGCAATCCATTGGTGTCTTTTTACTCTGGCATGCTTTTTCGTCTCTATTGCCACGCTTTTTCATCACTACTTCCATTATTTCTCGTTGTAAGAAGGTATACTTCTCTTTAGGATGATGACATGCAACGACCTGATTCTATCGTTGTTTCCATGAATACCTAGTGTGTGGATATAGCGACAAAAAAAGTTCCACGAAAAATATTATTTGCCTTCATGGAAAGTGCAACGGATATGTGTGTCAATAGCGATGAAAAATCGTGGCAAATTTGGTCATATGTAGTAGTGCATCACTTCAGTAACAGAGAAAGACCTTGTGTTGAATGAAGAATCCTTAATTGACCGATATTCAGATGTTTTCGACACCAAAATCACTATTTCTCCCATCTCTGTATCCAGAAGCAATTTGTTAGATAATGTAGGAAGGCGTATACCATTCCTTGAAAAAGTCCAGGCCACCATAGTCCCTTATGTTTTTGAAGTCACTTTCCCTTTTCTCGAATTCATAGGTTGGTGTGTCGAACAATATTCACATGAAGATAGAGTCTTCGTGAATAAACAAGGTTCTGAGGTCATGTGTAGGGTAGAGAGTATGTCAATTCAAGTTTCCCTCAGTATACCAGAGTCTTTCCATGCAATGTTTGAACCTTTCATTGAAGAAAAACTAATTCGGGTATACAAAGAGTGTCCATCAGAGGTTCGAGATTTGTTTTTACAGACAATTGTCAAACCAGAACATTTTTCAGAGAGTCTGTCTTTGCCAATGAATGTGAGTATAATGGTCATTGAAGTCCAATGGGTATATTCTCTGTTGAGTCAAATTTTAGGTCTGGATAATGATAAATATGTGTTCAAGGTCATGCTTGGTTTCCTTTTGACCTTTTTTCAGTTAGAATCTAGTATGTCCGTTCGCATCAAATTTGATCAATTCATAGCTGATAATATCCATAAACAACTAGTGATTTTTTTTCTCTCTAAGGCATTTCAGATATTACACCTATTTCTTGAAGCTTTTCCTGGAAACCAATAAGAGAGAATTTCCTGAAGCAGCATTCATATGAATTGAATGTAAGAGGATTACATTGCTCATTTTCATCAACAAAGTTATGTCCAAAGTTTACAGATTGATTTTCAACACCAACCTCCCTAGAGTTTTGGATGGCATAAGGAGCTATCTGCAGCCAAATCCAGAAAATAGAGTGGGGGACTTGATATTTTTCATGCATTCAATAGTGATCTGGGTTTATGGTTGTCATGAATCCCCCTATATATTGCATAGTTTTATGATCCCCAGAGTCTTTGCCCTTGAATTCATCAAGCAAAGAATTATATCTAAGCTAGAGCATTTCTTGAAGTTGTGCAAAGCCTCAAATCTCAAGTTTCCTTTTCTCATTGGCCCTTTCATTGTCAAAGCCAGATCTTTTTTATCTCAGTTTCAAGAAAATATCAAAGAGTTTGGTTTTGCACAACTACAGGGAAGGAGATATGATCCTCAACAAATCATATCCAAGAGAAGTTTGATGAACAAACATGCCCCTTATGAGCATGAACATGTTGAGGGTTTTGATAAACTAGAATACCTAAAAGTCTGTGCTGATATGGAAGCAATCCTGCAACCAACTAAAACACAACAAGTGGAGGAAACCCTGCAACAAAGTCAAACACATCAAACTCCTCACAAAATAATAATCAAAGTTTCTAAGATGAGTGTTTACAGCAAGAGAAGCAGTTCAGAGGCCATGGGCACTGGTGATCATCAGACTTCTCCTAAGAAGATGAAGATGAAACAGTCCCCATAGATAGTGGATTTATAGGAGGAAGAGCCTAAAGAACAATTAAATCTAGATATGGTGGAAAGTGGCACTAGCACTGTGGAGGTTGAGAAGGAAAGAAAACTTCAAAGTGAAGGTACAACAAAAACCACATCTTTGATAGAACATCCGGGGAAGCGTATCAATCTAAACAAGATTTGGAAAAATAGTATGCTAGAAAAGGAAACATGGCTCTAGGAGAGATAAGGGATTTAGTCCCTGAAGTGGAAAATATTTCTCAGCACAAATCTTCTCTGCTCACAGTAAGAGATGTTGAGAAAAGGACCTTTAATATTGCAGTTGCATATGAAGATAGGGTCTCTGAGATAAAGATAAGGTATGACAACATAAATGCTCCAGACAAGGTCAAATTTCATAAGAACACCAGTGATATGTTTTATTTTGATTACCTAAGTTTAAGCTTGAAGAATTCAAAGTTGTCATCTTATGTAGTAAAATTGGAAGGGCAGTTGAGGCAACAAAAGACATCCAACAGAGCCTGGAAGACTCATGTCAAGGGGCTAGAATATGAAGGCCCTCAAGGGGTGAAATATTCATTGGATGAAAAGGAAAAATTAATTCAAAACTTGAAGAAGAAATTGAAAATGTCTGCCACAGAGCATCCACAAGCAACATAATTCATTGCTCTGGAATAGGAAACATAAGCATTGTGACAAGAGGCATTAGACTACAAAGCTATATTGTTGTAGCTAGAGCAAGAAAAGGTGAGGTGGTCACAATATCAAATAGAATTGTTGAAGAGGGTTGTGGTTTTACCTCCCACTATAGAAGCTGGGCCAAACACTGAAGTAATTTTCCAAGATATGTCACAAGTTAGCCTGAAAAAAAGGGGAAATCAAAGGGCTAAAAGGGAGCATAGAGAAATTGAAGCAAGAGGTGCACACAAAAGATGAAAGAGTGGTCAAATTTCAAAAGGAGAATCAAGCCTTGCAAGAAAGGATAGACAAGTTGAAAATAAGATTAAGAGGCAAAGGACTATTGCATGGAGACAAGCATATCATCTGTGATTCTATAGTTGTTGAAGCTGCCAAGTTCAGAGTGTATTTGAATTTCATCAATGATAAAGACAACATAGCCATCACATCCAGAAGCAGATGCATTGTTGTAAATGAAACTTTGGCAAAGAAGCCATCAGAGTGGGAACAAAATTCCATAAATCTACTTAACTTCATTCCTACGGTAGAACTTTAGACCATTGGAGTTAAAGACAAAACTACATTGATCATCTGGGCCAAGAGGGTTATTGTTAAACATAACCTACTAAAATCAGTCCAAACCAAGGTAACAAATATGGAACAAAGTGTATAAGAGTTTAAGGATCTGTTTGAGGAATTTTTTATCAACGGCCTCCCACCATTTTGGGATGGCAAGAGAAAATTATATGATCAGGAAGAATACAATGCTCGCCTCATTCAATTTAGAATGGATCATTCCAAGTTTGAAACCCTGGAGGAAAAATTGAAAGGAGAAACCCTGGTTGAACATCTGATTATAGATTTTGAGATTTTGAATCAGTTTAAAGAAGTAAAAATTCGACTACCAGTCATGTCATATGCTTCCTGCATTGACCTAGAGATATCAATCAAATACATGATAGATTATGACATCCCTTATGACCTGCAATGGAAGGAGATAGTATGGCTCAGAAAGAAAAAGTGCAGTTTTCCAGGGTCTAGTCGATGATGTCCAGGTGTCACTGAAGATGGAAGACCACATAGAGGACCATAGCAGAACAAGTGGGAGAGAAAGAAACTAAAGTGACAGAAGAGTCATAATTTGAATTTCCAAACGTTTTCTTTCTCATTATTGTAACCAGTTTCAAACCGGAACTGCCATTTTGTAATTATTGTAATCAGTTTCAGAAACTGAAACATTTTGTTTTTATCCTTGTAATCAGTTTCAAACCGAAGGAATTCGAGTTGTATAAATATCAAGAGTTCCAAATGTATTCGTGTTGGCAGAAGTGCAAAGGAATGATTGTAGCTATTTTGGAACTTGAATGTAATTTTTTGAAACTAAATTGAATACACATGCAGAAGTCTTGAAGTTTCCATGAAAAGATTCTAATGGTGGTGATTTGAGTTTTGTCTCCTCTCTTTGTATGTATTTCCTATATTTCTGATTTCATTTTCACTGTCTTCTGTTTAAATTGGATAGTCAAAGGCCCAAAATTCATCTTGTAATGCTCTCGACTGAAGCAATTTAAACTGTGTTAATTTCTTCCTAACGAATTTAGAATTCATTTGTTTAATTCTCTGATGCAGTTACATGTTTTCCTTTCTTCCTACACTCTGCAAATTTATAAATTATAACTTAGATTTATCGCCTCATGTATCCTTTATCCTCTGGAGAGTTATATTGAAAAAATCAGTTCTTCTATTCATTTTCATAAGTTTGACCCCATAGCCCTAAGTGTCCCTCCTCTTCCTTGCCAGCAAAATTATAAAAAAAAACCCAAAACAAAAAAACCTAGTCATTGAATTGCTAAAGAAAACTCATTATTATATACCAAGTGACGGGAGAGAGCCCTCTCTGAGTTGAGCAGGTTAGTACCTATCTCTAAATTTGGTTTGTAGGTTACCTGCGTTGTTTGTTTTATCAACCAAACAAATTTACAGAGTGCTAACATTCTGGCACCATTGTCAGGGATCAAAAGTGAAATTTTCCCTGGGAAAAGAACGACTTAAAGATTTAGATTTGATTCTTGAGGGTGACAGTGAATCAAACACCTTATTGGTTGAAACTAAATCTACCCTGGTGACTCCATTGTAAAGAGACTAGTAGCATAAGTAGTTCGAGCTAGAAATCTTGGCTCCCAAGAGAATTCATACCAGGAGAAACCCAGAACCAGAAGCAATAATCCATGTGTCTAACCCTGAGAAGATTGTACATAAAAGAAAAGAAAACCCAATAAGCCCAGTTGTGTGATATCTATCCTTACCCAAACATAGAGTGATAAGAATTGAAGATCTTAATTTTGATTCAAAATTTGAGCAAACGTTGTTCAGAACTAAATCTGAGTCTTGTTTGAACGAGGTAATCTATGATGAGAAGAGATTCCAAGATTTAACTTTAGCTGCCTCTACTAAACCTATTGTGATTCCTAACCAACAACCACTTTAATTTCTTACTGCAGCCATGGTTGCTAGGTTTTTCCCTCTTGTTCTACCTGCTCAGTTACATGATTTTCCCCAGGAATACAATCAGAGGATTAAGTTGTATGATGTTGAAGGCAATGTGTCATCCCAAAAACACTTAGACTGGTTCAATGATTTTATAGACATAGAAGAAGTAGTTTTTGAAGATGAAAAAATAAGGTTGTTTGCACAAAGTCTTGCAGGAGAAGTTAGAAAGTGGTTCATAGCTCTCCCACCAGCAAATATCCAAAATGTTGAAGCCTTTGAAACAAGTTTTCTTGCAAAGTGGAGTGATAAGAAAAAACCCCTTCAGTTATTAACCCAGTAAAACAACATGAGAAGGTCACTTGATGAAACAGTACATGAGTTTTCAACTAGATTTATCAAAGTTTACAACTCAATTCCTACTGAAGTAAAACCTCCTCCCAGGGCTTCTCAACTTAGATATGTTGATTCCTTTGAAAGTGATTTTTCTTTGTTGTTAAGGGAAATAAGATCCAATTCACTATATGATATGATGAGTGATGCAATAGAATTTGAAGTAAATCTAATGGCTTCAGAGAAGATCAAATGTAATTCTGACAGGGACATGAACAAGGTTCAAGATAAGGCACAACCTTCAACCTCACTGTCATCAGAAGAGAGGTTTGAACTGATGATGAATACCATGGATAAAATCATGGAGAATATGTCCTTAGATAACAAGCCTAACACCAAAGAACGGGTTGATGTTCCACTCAGAAACCAAAGGAGACCAACAGTCCCACAAATCAAACAAAGAGATCAGAGAAATCATGGTGATCAAAAAATAAGACCTCCCTTTCAAAATAATTATGTAAATGAAAATTTTGATGGAACTTTTGAAGATAGCATGCATTGTTGTGATGGTGATGAAACATAGGTGTTTTTTACTAAAGAAGAACATGGCCAATTCATGGATGCAAATGAAATCTTAATGCAAGAGAATGATGAAAGGTTGTTAGTGGAAAAGGAAGATTACCAGACAGGGTTGCGGAATGCCATCATGCAATTCTAGAAACAATATAATCTTTGGAACAAAAAGGTGCCTGCAAATCCTCCAAAGGGAAATCCTACCAAATAATCTCAAAATAACACACCTTCTTCAAGCCAACCTAAGAAGGACTTTGTTGCAAAAGATGTTGTGGAGAAGGGAAAGCATAAAGAAGAACTTCCAAAGAAAGTACCTGAAACAAGAAAGGAGGCAGTCATCAAAGAGGTAGAGAAAACCTCTTCTTCCTTTAACTTTGAAAGTGAGATGGCCAAAATCAAAATTTTTGTTCCATTCAATGAACTGATAAGGAATAGTGACTATAGAAATCAGATTATTAAGATGCTCAAGATGGAATAAACTTCTGATACTTTGAATATACAAGATGATCATCCTGCCATCTTGTTTGGCCCACATGTAGAGGAGAGCAGTGATGTTGATGAGGTCCCCCCTTTCTATGTCAATCTGAAGATTCATGATATGACTCTGCACAATGCTATGTTGGATTCAGAGCATCCCATAACCTGATGCCCAAGGTGGTCATGGACCAATTGGGGCTGGGAATTACAAGGCCTTACAAAGATATTTTCTCCTTTTATTCAAGGAAGGTGAAGTGCCTGGACCTAATCAAAGATCTGGTGGTATATTTGCCTCAAATTCCAGCAAAAAATATGGTCATGGATGTAGTGGTTGTTGATATCCCTCCTAAGTTTGACATGTTTTTATCTAGGTCATGGGATGCAAAGTTGAAAGGGGATTTGCAAATGGATATGTCATATGCCACTATCCATGTTTTTGGTCAAGATAGGAGGTTGTACAGGGAAGTATTGCTCAAATACATGGTCAGTAACAAATCCCAACCAAACAACCATCCCATTTACTCTGTGGAGACTGAGATTGGTTCTTCCATTTTCTTTAATGATTTGAATTTTGAAGAGAAAATCCCAGAGATTGATATGGCTTCCAAAGACCAATTTGATCAAAAAAATGAGGAAGGTTTAGAGCAGCAAAATGATGCAGAAAATCAGATGTGGAATATGAGCTTCGATGGATCTGTTAGCAGAGAAGGAGCAGGGTTTGGTGTGTATATTAACCTCCCCAAAGGAAGTACAAAACTGTGTTCTTATAAACTTGCTTTCGATTGCACAAACAACATGGTTGAATATGAGGCATTAGTGTTGGGATTGAAGACTTTGAAAGAAATGAGTGTTAAGAGGATAGTTGTACATGGAGATTCTGAGATGATTATAAATCAAATAAAGGGTATATATCAAGCAAAGCATCCCAGATTAAGAGCCTATAGGAATATAGTGCTTGGTCTTCTTGAATAATTTCTAGAGTATAATCTTTCATTGATTCCAAGGGGGCCGAATCAGATTATTGATTCCCTGGCTACCTCTGCCTCAGTTTTCAAAATACCAATTTTTCCTAACAAGAGATATGAGATTGAGGTCAAGCACAGACCAACAGTGCCTGATAACATTAAGTACTGGAAGTTTTCAAAGATGATAAACAAATAGAAAGTTTCATGAAGATGGAAGGTGAATTTGAAAATTTGAATATTGATGAGGAATATTGTTGTGAAGAAGGAGATGCAACTGTGTTCACAAATGATGGCTATTTCAAGAATCAGATTGTTGCTAAGGATATAATGCAGCTAAAAATAACATCATTCCCAAAGTCCTAGTCCCATTAGAGAAATTCTTTGACAATAACGATGTGGCCAGGAGTCCTAAAATTACTGTAAATGATGGAGATGTTGAAGATTGCAACATTGGGACTCAGGAAGATCCCAACATCATCAAGTTGTCCAAGACACTTAGCCCATAAGTTAAACAAATCTATATCAATTTAATGAAATAATTTCATGATGTCTTTTCCTGGAGTTATGAAGATCTGAAAGTTCATGACACCATGGTGATTTATCATGTGATTCCAATCAAAGAGGATCATAAAACTTCCAAACAAAAATTAAGAAGAATCAATCATTTTTTGTTGGCCTTGATTGAGAAAGAGATAAAGAAGTTATTTGAAGCCAATATCATAGTGTCTCTCTGAGGTTTTCTAAGTGGGTGGAAAATATGGTACCTGTCAAAAAGAAGAGTGGGGAGATCAGATGATGTGTAGACTTCAGAAATATGAACAGGGTATCTCTCAAGCACAATTATCCACTACCTAATATGGATCACATTCTACAAAAAGTGGTTGGTTCTCAAAAAATGTCAATGTTGGATGGTTTCTCTGGGTACAATCAAATCATGGTACACCCTGATGATCAGGAAAAGACAACCTTTACAACACCATGGGGTACCTTCATGTATGCCAAAATGCCTTTTGGGTTCATGAATGCAGGAGCAACTTTCCAAAGAGCTATGGATATAACCTTTGTTGATGAAAAAGACAAATTTATTGTTATTTACTTAGATGATATCACTGTATATTCAGCTTCTGATGAAGAAAATCCCAAACATCTAAGGAAGGATTTTAAAAAATGTAGGAAGTTTGGCATTTCATTGAACCCCAAGAAGTCTAATTTTGGCATGGAAGAGGGGAAGTTTCTTGGGAACATTATTTCAGAGGAAGGAATAAAGATAGTTCCTAGCAGAGTTGAGGGAATCCTTAAAATTGGCACACCCAGAAGAAAAAAAGAAGTGCAATCTTTCCTAGGGAAAGTAAATTTTCTAAGAAGATTCATCCCTAACCTGGCTGAAATCATAAACCATATTACTAACATGCTCAGGAAAGGAAGTGAGATAAAGTGGACCCCTGAAGCCAGAAAATCCTTTGAAGACATTAAAGTGGCATTGACCAAAGCCCCAATGTTGGCCAGTCCTAATTTTGAAAGAGACTTTATATTGTTTTATTTTTCCTCAGAGCACACCATTGTTGGTGTCTTGTTACAAAAAGATGAACATAATTTTGAAATAATTATAGCATACTATAAAATGACATTGAGGAATTCACCATTAAAGTATGATATCATGGAGAAGTGGGAATATGCACTAGTCAAGGCCCTAAAGGAGTTCAAGGTTTATATCTTGCATTCTCATACCATTGCTTATGTGTCGAGCTTTTCTCTGAAGGACATTTTAACTCATCCTTATCCTGAGGGAAAAGGGGGCAAGTGGATAGTTGTGTTGTTGGAGTATGACCTTGAGATCAAACCTATTAAGTTGATCAAGGGGTAGGGATTTGAAAAGCTAATGGCACAAACAAATTATGAGCTCTTGGGAATTAATTTCATTGTTGATTTGTCAGCAGATTCAGAAGAGGAAAAGGTCTCTCGAGTATCTAAAAAATTCCTTGACTCCCCATGGTATGCTGATATTATTTAT
Organism: Picea engelmannii; assembly: GCA_009831015.1. Lineage (NCBI taxonomy): Eukaryota > Viridiplantae > Streptophyta > Pinopsida > Pinales > Pinaceae > Picea > Picea engelmannii. The sequence goes on from ML792994.1 coordinate 31,008, forward strand.
GTGTTGAGAAATTTGAAGGCTCCTCCTGAATTGAGCAAAACTAAGGCCATATTTTTAATGCTAAAAGAAACAAAGTTTTGTATTGTAAATCAATCTTTGTATTGGAAGGATCCAGGAGGAATCTTGTTGAGTTTTTTTCTGGAGGGAGAAGTAGAAAATACCATTATAGAGTTTCATAAAGGTGATTGTGGACAACACCATTATTGGAAAACTACTATGCAAAAGATACTAAGAGCCGGGTTATATTGGCCTAACATTTTTTCTGATGTTTACAAATAAGTTTCAAGCTATCATGAATGCCAAATTTTTTATGGAAAGAGAAAATTGTAGCCTTTGCCCCTGAAGCCTATCTCTGTTGAAGCACCTTTTAGACAACGGGGCCTTGATTTCATAGGAGAAATTCATCCACAGTCTTCAACTCAGCACAAGTGGATACTGACAGACACAGATTATTTCACCAAGTGGATTGAAGCAGTTCCCACCATGCAAGCCACAAATATTGTTATCATTCAATTTTTGGAGAACAATATTTTGTCTAGGTTTAGTTGTCCAATCAAAATTATTACAGACAATGCAGCAAAATTTAAGTCCAAAAAGATGGAAAAATTTTGCAGTGATTACAATATAACTCTTGGCCATTCCACATATTATTACCTTCAAGGTAATTGGTTGGCTAAGTCATCTAATAAAAGCTTGACCAGAATTATCAAAAAGTTGTTGCAAGATAACAAAAAGGCTTGGCACAAGAAACTTATCCATGCAATGTGGGCTAACAGAATCACTACAAAAAGATTTATTGCTACTTCACCCTTCCAGATTGTGTATGGCACAAAGGTGATTTTTCCTACTTCATTAGGACTGCCAGCAATGAGATTGCTACAAAAGCAAGATGTTGAAGCAAATACCACCCAAAGGAGAACAAATGAACTGATCAATGTCCAGGAAACAAGAGAGAAATCCTTCAACAACTCTCAATTTCACCAAGACAGGATCAACAAATCTTTTGACAGGCATACTAAGGAAGATGATTTAAAAGTAGGGGATTTGGTGTTTAAATGGGATGCTAGAAATGAAGACAGAGGAAAGCATGGGAAATTTGACCATCTTTGGTTGGGACCTTTCAAAATTGTGGCATATCATGGAAATAATGCCTATCTTCTACAGGAACACAATGGAGATCTCGTTGGTGGAGGACATGAAGGACTTATCCAACGTATGTCACAAGTTAGCCTGAAAGAAGGGGAAATCAAAGGGCTAAAAGGGAGAATAGAGAAATTGAAGTAAGAGGTGCAAGCAAAAGATTAAAGAGTGGTCAAATTTCAAAAGGAGAATCAAGCCTTGCAGGAAAGATAAATAAGTTGAAAATAAGATTAAGAGACAAAGGACTGTTGCAGGGAGCCAAGCATATCATCTGGGATTCTATAGCTACTGAAGCTGCCAAGTTCAAAGTGTATTTGAATTTCATCAATGATAAAGACAACATAGCCCTCACAGCTAGAAGCAGATGCATTGTTGTAAATGAAACTTTGGCAAAGAAGCCATCAGAGTGGGCACAAAATGCCATAAATCTACTTAACTCCATTCCTACTGCAGAACTTCAGACCATTGAAGTTAAAGACATAATTGCATTGATCATCTGGGCCATGAGGGTTATTTCTAAACATAACCTGCTGAAATCAGTCCAAACCAAGGCAACACAGATAGAGAAAAGTGTACAAGATTTTAAGGATATGTTTGAGGAATTGTTTATCAAAGGCCTGCCACCATTTTGGGATGGCAAGGGAAAATTATATCACCAGGAAGAATACAACGCTTTCCTCACTCAATGCAGAATGGATAAATCCAAGTTTGAAAACCTGAAAGGAGCAACCCTGGTTGAACATATGATTACATATTTTGAGATTCTGAATCAGTTTAAAGCAGTAAAAATTGGACTACCAGTCATGTCATATGCTTCCTGCATTGACCTAGATATCATGATCAAAGAAATGATAGATTATGACATCCTTTCTGACTTGCAATGGAAGGAGATAGTACGGTCGGGCAAGACAAAGTGAAATTTTCCAGGGTCCAGTCAATGATGTCTGGGTGTCACTGAAGATGATAGACCACATAGAGGACCAGAGTAGAACAAGTGGCAGAGAAATAAACTAAAGTGACAGAAGAGTCAGAATCTGAATTTCCAAATGTTTTCTTGCTCATTATTGTTATCAGTTTCAAACCGAAACTATCATTTTGTAATTATTGTAATCAGTTTCAGAAACTGAAATGTTTTGTTTTTATCATTGTAATCAGTTTCAAACTGAAGGAATTCGACTTGTATAAATATCAGGAGTTCCAAATGTGTTAGTGTTGGCAGAAGTGCAAGGGCATGATTGTAGCTATTTTGGAACTTGACTGTAATTTTCTGAAGCTGAATTGATTACACATGCACAAGTCTTGAAGTTTCCATGAAAATATTCTAATGGTGGTGATCTGAGTTTTGTCTCCTCTCTTTGTATGTATTTCCTGTATTTTTTATTTCATTTTCACCGTCTTCTATTTAAATTGGATAGTGAAAGGCCCAGAATTCATCTTGTGATGCTCTCCACTGAAGAAATTTAAACTGTGTTAAGTTCTTCCTAACTAATTCATAATTCATTCATTTAATGCTATGATGCAGTTACATGTTTTCCTCTATTCCTACACTCTAAAAATTTATAAATTATAACTCGTATTTATTGCCTCATTTAGCCTTTATCCTCTGGAGAGTTCTATTGACCAGTCAATGCTTCTATTCATTTTCAGAAGTTTGACTCCATATCCCTAAGTGTCCCTCCTCTTCCTTGCCAACAAAATTATAAACCCCCTCCCCAAAACAACAAAACCTAGCCATTAATTTGTTAAATAAAACTCATTATTATAGACCAAGTGACAAGAGAGAGCCCTCTCTGAGCTGAGCATGCTAGTACCCAACTCTAAATTTGGTTTGTAGGTTACCTTTGTCATTTGTTTTATCATCCGAAAAAATTTACAGAGTATTAACAACATGGTTTGGGGATATTTTCCATGGATGGCATAAAGGTTTGTTTCGATGGATTAAGTGAATTGATGGAGTATATAGGACCCTGTTATATCTAGAAAGATTGGATATGAATAGTCCAATATACAAAGAGTATGTGAAGATATCGCTTGGTTGCAAATTATATACAGTTAAAAGACAATGATCAAAATAAAAGAGAAACTATCTATATTGATGGAAGGCCAAAAGCAACAGGGAATATTGTAGGGTTTATAAACAGTACACGACCCGCGACCACAAATAAGAAACCCAATTGCATATTTGAGGGGCGTGAAGGAAACCGTGTATTTGTATGTGCAATAAAATCAATAGCTGTAGGGAAGAGTTATTGATTGATTACAATTTGAATCGAATAGATATAGATGTTTCTATTATGGGGGCGGTACATATACTAATTTACCCAACCTGTATGCAATGACTCTTATATTTTATGATTTTCATTATGTTCTTTATGGTGTTAATCCATTTGAAGAGATTATGTTTGGCCCTTCATTTTTGGGATAAGGAAATGCATAAGTTTTGGCCTAGTACGAGTTGCGCAAGCTTCAGAAGAAGCTGGACAACAGAGCAAGAAAGAGAAACAAAAATCACTTGTGAAAAGGACAGTGTAATGCCAGCTAAGAAAAAGTGGTTGCAACAGAACAAGAAAGTGTGCAAGTTGAGACGTAAGACACAACCTGGATTATATATAGGGATAAACATGATTGTAAAAGGGTTCTTTATTGAGTCACTAAGTTGTTGCTATTGTTTGATCGAATTATGACTATGTTCAGTCTGATCGTCCTCTCTCTACGGGGTTGTTGTCAGTTGAGTCAAGTAAGGTTATGAGTCCGTAATGTAATTTGTACCCCATTTTTAAGAGTAAATCTCTACGACATGAGTCTAGAGTCAAGAGCTTGTAATAGAGCACTACTGTATGTTTTTGAACTTGTAAAGGAAGGAAGATTCTGAAGATAATATAAAGAAGGATCTAAATTTTCAAAAGATGTTGTCTCTTCTTTTGTTTTACTCATGCATTATAATACTTCTTTATGGTTTATAAGTTCCTCATGATGGTTCTGTGTTTAAATGATTTTCTGCAACATAAGTAGGTTTGATTCTTGCACACATAAGGTTCAGATATGTTTGATAGTTAGATGTCTTGCGCAAGATCAGGATGCATCCTGAAGGTTTTGTGAATCCTCCTAAGTCTTGTCCTTACCCTTCCCTATCTATTTGTCTTAGCAACACTTTAGGTGAGACTTCTTCTCTTCAGAGGAGATGAAAATGCCAGTGCTCTAGACTACTCGGTACCTTTTGTTTGTTGGGTATGTGTTATATTCTCTGCATGTGTGTGTGTGTGGGCGCGTCAGATTCAAAAACTGCGTCTGAATATCCCTCTAGTAGTGCTCTTTGTGTTTTTTTTGTTAGGTGCTTCCTAGGGGGGTCCCAGGGGGGGGTAGGTATGGCCCCCCTGGTTATGCGCAGCATTCGGGGCAGCGCCCCGAAATGTTTTTTGGGCATTTTTGCTATTTTAGCAGATTTTTCTAAATTAGCGGTTTTCTAAATTAATCTCGGATTAAGGGATTAGGGTTTTGGTATCTATGAAATACCTAAAAACATTGTATATATACTGTATGGTGAATGGTGAAATTAATGCAATGAAGCATTGAAAGGTTTTCTCTCGGTTAAGGGTTTTCGGTATAAATCTTTGTGTACTATGTGTATGAACAATTGATTAATTTATGTTTTGCTTAAGAATCTATATGCATTGCTTTAATTCACAGGTTTAAAAATTACATGTGGTATCAGAGATCGTTTTTGGCTTCAGAGGGACGCCTTTGTTGTTGAGGGTTTGGCTCGGTTTTGATAGATCAATTTTATCTTGGGTCTGTGATAAACCTGGGTTTAGTGGGAGCTTTTGCAATGGTTATTCGAGTGTAGAAAGAGGAATGGTGAGCTCTTCTAGAATCGAGATAAAGAAGTTAAACGGTAAAAAAATTGGGCTATGGAAGCTCAATATGGAGTACCTTCTTGTAGACAAAGAACAATGGATCGTTGTGGATCCTGGTACACAACCTACTGGTACACAGCCTACTGGTGCACAGTCAATTGGTACACAACCTACTAGTACAAAAAATACTAGTACACCACCTACTGGTATGTCGAAGGAAGATTGGGAGAAGTTGGACAAAAGAGCAAGGAGTACTATTCGACTCTGCCTGGCATATTCGGTGTTGTTGAATGTCTCAGGAGAATCTACAACCAAGGAACAATGGGATAAGTTAGGGAATTTGTATCAATCAAAGTCCCTAGTAAACAAGTTGTTTCTTCGAAAGAAACTCTAACATCTTAGGATGGAAGATGGAGATTCTGTGACAGAACATCTAAATGCTTTTAATACTCTGGGGTAAAATCATGAAGATGTGTAACACTTCCGTGACAATCGGGTCTCAAAAATTCCTAGCGGCAATTTTTCGGCCGAAAAAATGTTGCTAGGATTTTTTTCGGCCGAAAATTTGCACGTCAAATTGAACGGTGTCCTGACGGTGCCCTCGAAATTTGTGTACAATGTGTTTAGAATGATTTTTTTTCCTATGGTAAGAATATTTCAGCCAAAAGATGATTTCGGCCGAAAACATGAAATTGGGAGTGAAAACAAAAACCAAAGAATTGCCCCAAGCTTACCTGAACTTCGGAGGTTGTGGACTCCTGAAAATACTGAGAATTTGATTTCTAAAATGACACCAGCATTTCCAAAATTGAATCTTCTTTCAATTCCTATAATTTGTTTTCATTTTATTTATTTTTATATAATTTTTTTTAATTTTTTTTAAAAATCACTGCATAATATTTTCAACCGACATTATTATTCGATGAAATGAAATATCGGTATCTCTAAAAATATACAGTGAAAAATTTAGAAAAATATATATTCATAATCCTTAAACTGTTCTTTTCAAAAGGGTATATTTAGATTTTAGTTTTAAGTAAAAATTAAGATAGATATAAGGTGTAGAAAAACATGTGTTTAAAAGATGCAACATTTTCACCTTGGTCAACTTCAAAAAATTCTAGAAATTATAATATTCATCTGTTAGATTCAAAATTATAGTCATAATAAAATAGAGTCTCTGTAGATTGTTGCAGTGTATTTTGTTTCTTAAAAACATAAGTTTAATAATAGATACATTGTTGTAGAAAAAAGTTACTCATTATCATTCCTTTCATGTTTAAGGAACATACTGTTAAACAACTTGCAAATTGACATATCAAATCGTGATAAAAAAAAAAAAAAATAGTCATTGGAAAGCTAACAAAATTCTTCACAAGTTTTGTTTTTACTATAAAGTGAAATTCTAAATAAAAAAATACTTTTGTATTGCGGAAGTTGAAGAACTTGTGAAAATACAGTTTGTGTTCTCATAAAACAAGCAAAAGTGTAACCCATCTTCATGATTTTACCCTCTGGTAAGTCAACTTGTCTCTATTAATATTACGATTGCAGAAGAAGATAAGTGTATTGCTTTGTTATGTTCTTTTCCAGACTCTTGGGATAATCTAGTTGTAGTATTTGGTAGTACCACTCAATCTACATTGAATTATGAGGATGTAGTTGCATCCTTGTTATCTGAGGAGATGAGTCAGAAAAGCATGGATGGTCATAACACAAATGCTTTTTTTGTAAGAGGTCGTACTCAAGACAAGAATCTTGGTAAATCTTCGGGGGGGAGATCTAAATCTACAGGTATATCTAAGTCTCCAGGAAAATCTTTGAGTAAATGTTGGAAGTGTGGTAAAATAGGGCATTATAAGAAAGATTGAAAGTCTAAGAATGTTGATAAACCAAAGGGATCTGATAGTACCTCTTTCACAGAGGCAAAAACATCCACTGAAGAAGGAGGTGATGTTTACCTGGCATATACAAGTACACATGCAGACTGTGATGTATGGTTGATCTACTCAGGTGCATCATACCATATGACTCCTCATTGGGAGTGGTTCTTTGAATATCAAAAATACAGTGGTGCTCATGTATTCCTAGGAGATGACTCGACAACCAAAATCATGGGACGTGGAAGGGTTAAGTTGTTGCTAAAATATGGAAGGATTAGAACTCTCCCTGGAGTTCTGCACATTCCAAAACTAGCCAGGACCCTAATATCTATAAGCAAGTTGGATGATGCAGGAGTGGATAATGTACTGGGAAATGGCACTTGCAAGATGGTACGAGGAGAAATGGTGTTGATGAGGGGAGTTCAGTGTGGAACTTTGTACAAGTTGTTTTGAAGAACTTATACTAATGGGTGTAACAGTTCTGTTGTCCCTGAGCAGACAAATAAAGAAGACAAGATCAATATTGTCCTTGGAAAGAAGAACATGTTGTGGCATCAAAGACTGGGGCATATTGGAGAAAGGGGCCTTCGAACACTACATGGTAAAGGCATGGTTGAAGGTATGTCTAATTGCACTCTGGATTTTTATTTATGTGAACATTGCATATATGGTAAATAGAATCGAGTAAGATTCCCATATGGTGCTACAAGAGCAAAGGGGATCTTAGAGTTGATACACAATGATGTGTTTGGACATGTGGTTGTTCCATCACTAGGTAAATCTGTGTATTATGTTTCATTCATAGATGATTTCTCAAGGAACACATGGATTTATTTTCTTAGAAAGAAATCTGAGGTATTTGATAAATTTAAAGAGTTTAAGGCTCT
>ML792994.1:77399-110419 GCA_009831015.1 Picea engelmannii
CTCAGCTACAAATCTTCATGCCGCTCCATGGGTCAGTCATCTTGATCTCCCATGTTGCATTCATCCCTTGTGATGTTGACTGGCCACTCTACTGTAGACTCTGATTCCATAGTCTTTCCACTGAACTGTTGTTTAGCTACTTCTTCTAACAGACTAACTCCTGTCAATTCTTCGGTTGGTTATGTTCCAGCTACAACTCGTGCTGGTATGTCTCCTCTGGAATGGCTATCTCATGGCAGCCACCTTCTGGTCCCAGATTGTCTAACCAATCCTCTAGTGCCTTTAACTCCTTCTCCCACTGAGTGAGTAACTCAATTGGGTGCTCCTCTTCTATTGGGATAGACTTTAGTACTTGTTCTTCCTCCTTCATGACAATATTAGCTTGTTGTCCTTCAGTTGCATTTGCAACTTCTGTGCTATCCTCTCCTTGACTTCTTGGCAGGAATATCTTGACTCCTCCAATGACCAAAATGCATCTCTGATCCTTCTCCTTTGTGATGAAAGTTTCCAACTTTTCATCATCTTCATTCATGTGGCTTGCAGCTCCGCATGAATCTTCATATGGATGAGGCCTTTCTTCCTCCTCTCCATTTGTCAACACCCCTTGCTGACGTTAACTCTCAGCTAAGCTCATTTCTTCTCCCTTGCCCACTTGGAAATTTGGGATGTCTCCTCTACCCTCCTAGCAGTTTACGAGACCAACTGGCCTTTTCACATTGCCCACCACCTGGAAACCTATGAGACTCCTCCCAGATCTCTTTATTTCTCCATTGGGGTTTTCGACATATCTCAACCATCACTTCAACACCTGTTGTTGCCTTCGGGCCAACAACATTTGAACAAGCCACTTATCTATCCTTTTCAAAGTTCACTCGTACCTCTAGCGCACCTTTGCTTCATGCTGCATCTTGAGTGCTAGCATCTCCATTTGGCTCAGATTTCACTGAGCTCCTTGTTTATATCCGCTTTTCTTTTCTGCGGGCATACTTCTCCTTGACCGCGCTCATAACTTCCAATGACCATCTTGCTACACCTACAACCCACCTGGATTTTTATCATCTGTTGCACACCTTGCAACGGTTTTCACAGAGTATCACACTATGTCTCCTTCCTCTCGCCTGAGAGAAAAATCATCTTTGATACCACTTTGATGTAGGCCCCATCCCCCTCCGAGGCTATATGACCTCTTGGTCTAGGATCGTTCTCAACACCTAAGTTGGATTGACTCTTCAGCTCCCTGTTGGAACCCAACAAACTCTACCACATGTCCTTATTCCTCTGAAGTGCGGGTCCTCTTAACCCTTCAAAGAAAGCTAGCAGGGGCACTTATCTCTCTGTTCCAGGACCTTTCTATCATGTGTCCTCGGGCTGTGTTCCGGGGCTCAATAACATGAAGCACTTCGAGCTTCGACTTCGTCTCTCTCCACGACAGCCAATTGTTGTGTTCCCGAACTTCAAATCGATGAACTCAATGCGCAAGGATCAACGTTCCTCGTTCCTCCTTTCGATCGACGACTGTGATCTCTTTGAAATTCGTCCTTCGGGAGTCTCTCGATGTCCTTCTCCAATATCTCCCAGAGTGTTATTCCTCTAAAATGTGTGGATAGCTTCCACGTGTCCCCTCCAGATCCAACGGTCTAGATTTAAATTGATCTTCGCAACTTTGAGAAGATCTTTGTTTTCTCTTGGAAAAACTCCCAGAGATCCAACTCCCAGATCTCCCGATCGTCTTCCACGTGTCTCCTCCCGATGATGGATGATTTCACTGTCTTTGGGACTTCAAAAATTCCTTGACCTTCTTGCACACTTAGCGCAATTTCTTCTCGAGACTTAGACTGTTCTCGAGCTTGTTTTTCACTCCTTGCAGAGTTCTGCACAATTTCTCCTGTGAATTTTCTCAGCTTGAAAACCTCCAAGGTTCTTAGTTCCTCTGCGTCCTTCAGTGGACTTTCTTGTGCCCTCCTGGAAACTTGACACCCTTCCTTCTGACCTTGTAAGATGAACTTATAGTCTCCTTGGCACACTCCTTGCGCTCGTCTAAGACTTTTGACGAATTCATCCTTATCCTTCCTGGAAGTCTTAAGGCATCTCCTTTCCTTTGTCGATGCACTCTTGCAAAGCCTTCCTTCCTTAGAGTGTTCAGCAACCCTAGGATTCTCTTAAGGATTCCAACACTTTCGAACGTGTTGCTCGAGTACACTCTCGTAATTTCTCTATTCCCTTATGACAGAGTGTTCAGTAACTTTGCCTTGTGCTTCCTCCTACATAGCCTTTCTTTTGGTGTTCCCTCTTGGAAACTTCTCTTTTGACTCGACTGAGTTCAAATATGCACTCCTTGTGTCGGCTCACAGAGTCTCAAATCTCTATTGCGCACTCCTTGCACTTAGCCTTGAGAACCAAACTTAATCCAACACACTCACAGATAGAAAGTTATACCTCTATCCCTACAGACGATTTCTAACATACATCTACAGCTCAAATGCATATGAATGACATTCCTAACAAAACATCCATTACACAGAAATTGATAAACAGGAAAAATTGTTGCTTTCTATTAATGGTGGAATGTCCATTACAACATATGAGTCTGGACTACAACTGAGTCTCAACTCTCAATTATCCTATGCATCTATCTCTTACACCCGATGCCTACTCTATTGGAAACAATACAAGAGTTTATACAAGAGGGGCTCAATGAGCTTCCCTCCAAACTAAGCTAGTGGTGTCTAATCACCATTCAAACGCTTGTCTAATGGGCAGATTACAATGATGGAAATCTGATCTAAATCGGATACAGATCCCTCCTACCATCAGCATTAATTTCCTTGATCACGATTTATATTTTTGAAGGCAAAATGAGAGGGAAGCATCTCTCTCTTCCTTGAATGTGCACCACTCATGCTAATCAGTTGGCACGTCTTGAGGTAGAGCGATGCTCCTGCATCACCATAGTTGTAGATTTATGGAATTGCCCAAACATTTGGTAACTCCTGCGTATGGGAGAGAGACCTCAAAACCAAGAGAATTCATTCTCTACATCATTAGCCCAAAGGTATGGGGTTAATAAAATAAGAAGACAATGGCTTGGAATTACACAACTGAACTAGTAAATTGTTGACTCCCTCAATGAAATAAATAGTGAGATTACCTATAAAATCCATGACAGTAACTAGAATAAACAGCGCAAGGAAAGGAAGTGGAGCTAACGCTATGCACTTGATATTCATATGAAATCATGAGGGAAAGAATGAGGCTTCACACAAACTCAAGTGAATATAGAAACTGTACAAGTGATAATGGAGGGTAGGTTGAATTAATGGCGCCAACCTCCAAGCAATGAATGATTGTAGATAATTAGAATTGTGAGTGATTACATTGTCGGTAAAAACCCTTGTATACTACTCGTACACATTGTCGCGATAGTTGGGTAGATGAGAAGGGAGATATGCCATTAATCCTCCATGGAAATTTGTGTTCCACTGTGTTTTGTTAACAACTAGTATGGTTGTGTTTCGTAATAACCCATTTTTCCTATGATTGCCAACTTAAGCGATGAGAGTGAATTAATTGGTTTTTGTGGAGTGTATGTTAGGTTAGGTATATTTATACTAATTGAATTGTAACTGGAATCAACAAGAACGTATACAATACCTATGGGTATCAATACTAGAGAATGGGGAAGTGTTGAGATCGATTCCTAGACATTCATAACAAGAATGAGATAGGGGGGATTGCAAATATGTTAGGGTTGAATTTGAAACTATAAATAGATAAAGCGATGAGGTTATTAACCAGACTCTAGACCTCAAAAATAAGGGTCTAAGATAAGGATTGTTATTAAGAAATATACTTAAAGGAAAAAGGAGTTGAGAAGAATACCTTAGAAGGATTACCTCGTTGAGATAACAAGTTAAAAAGTTAGAAATAACAAAATGATGTAACAATGATCTGTCAAACCTTGCCCTTGATGAACATGGGTAGCCATATCAATAAGTTTGATGGAAGAGAACGAGTATTGAATATGCATATCTTGGTTTTCCATCTATAACAAAAGAGAACTTAAAAGGGAATTTAATGAGTAGTAAGAGTTCCTAACGTATATATAATAAATTTAACAAATGTATCAGTAATTTAAATCACTCCCATGTCATCAAGAAACAATATTAAAAAAAAAAAGTAAGTGTTTTGGTGATGTTACAAACTTGCCACTAAAGCTCTCAATCTTTACATGTCCATGACTATTTTGTAAATTATTTGAAAGACATCATTTGATATTACATACAAGTTGTTTCTTTCTTTTTATCTCGTCTGGCTTAGGAATCACCAAATGTTATTGGTAATCAATAGGTATACATTAGTTCCCTTGCTTTGTACATGATAAAATTTCATCTATATATTACTAAAATTAATCTTTATCACATGAGAAAAAAATGGTTCTATACCTAGTGGAATTGGAATTTCAATTCATTGCCCATAAACAATAACATTATAGAACCCACAAAAAAATGGTAGTGCTCACAATTTCATACTTGACAACCAAATATGAGCTAATCTTCATGTCAAGCTTGTTGAACACATCATGCATCACCACTTAGTAATAATTTTGACTCATCGCATAATCCCTCGTTGTGTCAAAATTTACCTACAATAGAAGACACAAAGATTGATTACCATATGATTTGATATGCATATGACAAAAAAGAAGAAAATATAAGATGTCAATGAAAACCTAATATAAATTATTTAAGAGTCAAGCTCATTAATTGGCTCATGATGTGGCAGTTTTGTTACTACCTTAAGCTTCTCTTAGCTTTGAGAATTTTTTATTCTATATTCATGAGGCCAACCACAAGAACACGGAAGATCATATGGCTCCTCCCCCCACCCCATATCACTCTCATTTCTCGATACCCATTTTAATTATAAAACAATGCATGTACACATCATAGTGGAAAATAAATGAAATTAAAATGAGAAATCAAAAGTAACATAAAAGATCATCCACATAACTTTCAACATAACGTAACTTTCAACTTGTCAATTTTCAATGGATGCAAGGTTAATCATTTATATTTGATATAAATTTTATTACACATTCATCCACAAATCGTAATCATTGAAACATATTCCTAAACATTCATAGACAAAGTAAATTTATCATATTACTAAGCATCATCATTGAAACATATACAATCAATTTTCTCATGAGTGCACCACAATGGTCAATATTCTTTGTAATGTGGCACATGTTCAAACTATGCATCTTCAAAAGTGAAATTGATGCCACAATTGCATGTTGGGATGGATCTGATGTTCATAGATGTGTCACCACTTTTCCATGTGATGGAACTTGATAACTAAGATGTTTATTTGGACTGAATAGTGAGGATGAAATGATGCCATAGGGTATTTGTAGTTCCCTTAGCCACACATATTTCTATTTCGAGCATGTTGTTCGAGTTGGATATAAGAAACTGGATGTCAAGGAGGTTGCTAAGAATTTCATTGGCGGACTTGATAAATATGGAAATATTGAATGCACTAGTGCATGGGGAATTATAAACTCATGTCAATAATTATATTGGTTTTATGTTCCCAATGGCCATGGTTGATGACAATGGTAAGGAGATGGATTGAATCAATATAAAGATCAAAAGGAGGACAATATGCATAACAAGAATCTGAATTGAAATCATTTATGATGGATTGGAAAATTGATCCAAGTGGAAATCGGTGGCCACCCACCTATTCCACTGGCTCAAAATAGGGGTTTCCACCTTGGCAATTTTTCTAGAATTTTTCGGGTCCTAAACTTTCAGGGTTGTTTTGAGGCCCTAAAAATGTTTTTTTAGATTTCCACAGTCACACTATATCTTTTATCTAGAGTGTGATGAAAGAATATGTATTCCTCGGATATACCTTTCCAACGAGCTATCGTGCGCCCCAAATGAAGATCATATGCAAAAGTTACGTCCTTGGGAAGTTGACGTATCAACTACCCCCATCGGGGCCCACAAACCTTTTGGATTTTCATCTTTCGGGGTTAGGGTTTTGGATTTTCTTTATGTTAAAAACTCCTTTGGAGATTCATTGTAAACATCATCATTTTCTTGCGAATGAGCGTAGCCATCACATCTTGTCTCAAAGATAATCTTCCACCATTCTAACGAGTCATTCACTCTGTAATTTTACAGTTTATGTACATTCTCTCATTAATAAAAATTGTACATTACTGTATCTTTGTGTTTATTGCAATATCTCTGTATATTTCATTGTTATATATATGCCTTCATTTCGTTCTCAAAATAATTTGGATCAATGGTATTAAAGCAAGCTACTCCTTGTCGTTTCTTATTGCATGTCCCTGACGAGGTCAGCGTATAGAAAGTTGGGTCTCGAGCTAGTTTCTCTTGAGGAAAACTTCTCTTGCCAGCCCAAGCAGCCTACCATGGTGGAAGAAAAGAAAGACACGGGAGCATAAGATACCATCAAGTTGTTTCTTATGGAAGCCCTCGCGCAACATAGGAATGATATGTTGGAGAATTTTTCCCAAATCTTTCAACGATTCTCGAAAATAGCAGGTGCATATTCATCAAAAATTCACTTTGGAGATGTTGTCCCATTCAAGGTACAAGTTAATTTTGATATTCATGTATTTGAAGGTAAGATCGATCCTGATGCTCTAGAAAAGTTGTTAAATTTTCTAGAAGGTTGTTTCTTTGTTCACAATTTTTCCGACAGAGAAAAGATCACCTTTGCACTCCTTAAGGCTATCCCTCATGTCAAACATTGGTGGGAAACCTAATGGGAGAAAAATTCCACAGAGGAGTCTGGAATATTTGGGGTCGACCTCACTTGGGAATTTTTTAAGGATGCGGTCAAGGAGAAATATTACCCTATGAGAAACTATGACGACCAATACATGAAATGGACCACGCTGCATCAAGAGAGGGGAAAAACAGTATCAGATTTCACAAATGCCTTCCATATCTTGCACACAGTTGGTTATTGTTGAGATCATTTCCCTCTTCCTAAATTTTCCCTCCCCTTTCTATTTTCCCAACTTCTTTTTTCCATTTCTTTTCCCTCTTCTATACTTACCCGGATTCCTCTTTTCTTTTCTCCCCTCTATTTTTCCCTTTCTGATTACTATATGATGCAAGAGCATCGCTCCACCTTAGCAACACGCCATCATTCCAGCACATCAGCGCGCATTTCAGAGAGGGAGAGGCATTAATCCTCCCATTTTTAAATTTGAAATATAATCCCATGCGTATTCATGTTGTAAGCTTGAGTAAAAACCAAGCCATATCTATGAACAGACAAAAGATAAGGTCACCTTTAATGCCTGATAGGTTGATGGCTCTTGGTTCAATTTAGACTAGATGGCCATCTATGAAAAATTCAATGTAATAGATGAGGTTAGGTGAGAGAGGACGAGCTCTTAGAGCCCTATTTTGTAAGGAGATACAGCATCAGATTTCATGAAGAGAGTTAGGAGACTTGAGAGAGAGATATCTCGAATAGAGGGGTCTCAGAAGAAGAACTCATGATAGAGTTAGAATAGGAGAGAATTGGGGCTTCGTTACAGTCCAGTTTTTGTAAAACATCTGTATAGACACCCAGAGATAATAGAAAAGCATTTTTTCCTGCATATGGTGTATTTATGTATTTGTGTTTATCGTTATGCTTTTATATGTCATTCATGTTTTGAATGTATGAACTGGTGAAGTATTGAATGAGTTTCAATTGTTTCTCTCATTTTGAGTTTCTGAGTGCAAGGAGTGCACATAGTCCGCAAGGGGTGCATTGACAGAGGTGAGAAAACCTCAGGGAAAGCTTAGAAGAGATACCATTGAACATTCATTAGCTGAAGTGCAAGGAGTGCACAAAAAAGAACTATGTGTTGAGTTCATAAAGAGGCAAATTTACTGAACACTCTGTAAGGAGAAGCTTTGCAAGGTGTGCATCAAGAAAGGAGAATGCCAAGAGGGAGAGAAGAAATTATTTTCAAGAAATCCTTCAGATCTGAGTTTGACAAAATCCCAAAAATGCAAGGTGTGCATGGCAAATCGAAACCTTCGAAGGGAAAATCTCGGAAGAGATAACGCAAAGAGTGCGTAGGAGACGAACTTATTCTAAGTCCTAAAGATAAAAAGGGATAACGCTTTCAAAGGGTGAAGACGAGATCGAGGAATCAGATTCGTAAGAGGAATAAAGGTCGAAACCTGAAGACAGATGAAATCTTCTAAGACATGAGAAGTCAAAATCTCAGGGGGAGGAGAAATAACAACCATCGAATCGATTGTGAGGAGGATCCTGGACCGTTAGATCAATGTCCATCGAACAGAAGAAGCACAGAGGAGAAGAACATAACCCATCCATTCGATCAAAGCATAGAGGATCAACAATCGTTGGATCTGGATGGAGGTGCACGAGCCTTAACACTATGCACACACACAGGAGAGAGGACTTGCTAAAAGTCCCGAAGTCATTTGGGAACGTCCATCATTTGGGAGGATGTGTTGCAGAAATCCATCAAGTTCGGGTGAAGAGGCTCTGGGATAAATGAGCACACAGAGAAGTTCAAACTTCTTAAGCCTGAAGCCCGAAGGGCCTAAATGAATATGGATCATTATATTCAGAGGGAATATGTGTCAACGGGTCGTGAGATCTAGAAGGAGGTGGAGGTGTAATGATGAAACACCCAAAGGCAGAACATTCGAAGAGCCGAGGGTCGTCAATCTGCAGAGGGGACATTTTTCACCAGATCACAAGCTCCAGGGAAATTTACATTGGGGTTTCAGTTTGAGAATTGAAACTGCTAAATCACAAATGCCCGAAGACAATCTGAGTCGTCAGATCTAGAAAGGGGACACGTGGAGAAAGATCATGAATTACGGGATAAGTCACTCCAGGAGAACGTGAATGAGAAAGGTTTGACATCGTCGAAGTCCAAACAAACAAAGCGAACAATATTCGTCGATCTGGAAGAGGACAGGTGTCACCAGATCATGAACTTTAGAGGATCGTACTCCAAGGTTTTTGTGAAGTAGTGTTTCAGAATATCCCAAAGCGTTGAAGGTTTAAATGATTAAGAGTTGTTGATCCCAAAGGATGAACGTGGGTCATTGATCTTTGAAGGGATGTGTGGAGGATGGGGATTCACTCTGTTAGATAGCCATTGAATAGTCGTTGGATCAAGAGAGGACATGTGTCAGAAGATCCAACACTCTGGAAGATTTCACTTCAGAGGTTTGTGGTTGTTGAGATTTGAAATCGCCGAAGGCTGAAGTCCCAGAAATGATGAGAGTTGTCGATGCGAAGGTGGACATGCAGCGTCAAATCTGAGACTCCGAAGAAAAACAAAGGAGGAAAGGTCTGGAGACTCGAAGGAGGATCTCGACCGTTGATCGAGAAGGAGGTAGTAGGACCGTAGACCTGGGTTGAAAGGTCAAACATCTGAGGTAGGAATAGGGTCGTTGATTTAGCAGGATAGGTGTGAGTATATAGTTAACTCTGGAAGACTGAAGTATGGAGAAAGCAAGGTTTGAGATTTCAAATACCCAAAGTACAGAATCGCAAAGAGATCTGGTCCATAGATTTGGAGAGGGAAGATCTGAATAGTCAATTCAGAGGTACCATCAAGATCGGGAGATCGATGGTCCCACAACATTTTAGGGATTGAAGGTGCGTGAGATTTAACAAAAGTCACGAGGTCATGTGGGGACATCATCCAAGGTCACATGCAAAGAAGGAGCTTAGCAAAGGGAGCTTGTGGAGGTTGAGAATCAAAGATTTCTGAAGGTCGGACTCACAAAGGAGATCCTGATCGTAGATTCAAGGAGCTAGGTGGCAGGAGATCTTCCATTATGAGAGATTTCCATATAGAGGAGAGAGAAGTTTGAAAATCGAAACTCCCAAATCCCGAAAGGTGAAATCAACGACAATCGTTGATCTAGAGGGGAGTTACTTGGCAACAGATCACGGTGATATAAGATCATACGTAGATGGAAGGAAAGGAGATTTGATAGCAACTGTTGATCACAAGTAGCACCAAAGGAGCGGATATTGGCATACGAGAAGGATTGCAGAGTCAGAACTTGTGTGGAGGATAATTAGTCTAGAGTGGGTCGCAAATGGAACCACGGTATTTGCAAATGGATACATGGTAGCACGAGGATGATTGCGGGGAGAAAAGTGGGTTGGTTTGAAGCCACTCTTGCATGCACCCACAATCCTGCATTAGCACAAGGACATGACCCAGGGTCGTATGAAGGAGGGGATAACGCCAAAGGGGCTTACGCCTAAAACTAGTGTTTTGGGAGCACGTGGAAATTAGCCCACAGGTCTGTCGGGACCTGCACACAGGGAACAAAGAGGGGCCTGTGTATATTTGATTTGGGTTCAACCAGGATCCCAAAGAGTCGATCTGACTCAGAAGAAGGAAAGATCAAGAGACCGGGAGGTCGTGCATTCCCAGGAGGGAAGGGGGTTTGCATCAGGTGGTATCGGAGCACAAATTGTTTATTTCTATAATGGAGAGAAGAGAAAGGAAATACTAAGATACACATCATGAGGTGGTATCAGAGTTGAATTTTTGTTTGTAGATTTTAGACGAAAGAGAAAGAGGAGGAGGTTGTTATTTTGTTTGCAGACAACAGACAAAGGAGAGACAGTGAAAGGACATGACCTGATAACATTAGATGGTATCAGAAGTGAAGGTTTTCCTATAGACAGTAGGCAAAGGAGAATTTTATTGCACGCGCACAGCAGCAACAGAAATTTAAATAGTCAGGTGAGCTGTGAGAGAAGATGGAGATACTCGTAGATGTAGAGTGATCCATAGACTTTCCAGGAGGGCAGGTAGAAGGTGGAAATGGATACTGAATGCCATG
The DNA here is from genome assembly GCA_009831015.1 of Picea engelmannii. Lineage (NCBI taxonomy): Eukaryota > Viridiplantae > Streptophyta > Pinopsida > Pinales > Pinaceae > Picea > Picea engelmannii. The sequence continues at coordinate 88,298 of ML792994.1, forward strand.
AGTGTGGTCGAAGAGAAGGTCACAAGCAGAAAATAAATCTAGAGATGGATCTAGATTTCAATGAAATAAGAGCGAGGATGGATCAGCTAACATTAAAAATGCAGTGAGATGCTAAAGCGCATTGGGTGTATGAGTGGCCCATGAAGAAGAAGGTGAAGTGGAAAGTCAAGAGATTTTTGGCCAGAGGACAGCAACAACTGTTAAAGAGGTGGTTGAGGTATGTCAAAAGCCTCAGAGAAGAAGAAGAAGTGATTCACATATGTGAACCAGAAGTTGGGAGACACCTCAGTGATGAGGAGGAGGTGAGATCAGATAAAGATCTCATAAATTATCAGGAGAGAAGAGATGGATTTTCACATTGCCATGTGGGAAATGAAATGAGATCATTGGAGGATCTCATAGACTCTTAGGAGGATAGAAATGGAAATTCATATTGCCAAGTGGGAAATGAGATCGGATCAGTTGATCTCATAGATTGCCAGGTGAGCAAAAGAGAAGTCCCAAATTTCCAAGTGGGCAGGGGGAAAGAGATGAGATTGTCTGAGAGTCTCACGAACTTTGTTGAGAGTTCATATCAGCAAGGAGTGTTGATAGGTGAAGATTCATGTGGGTTTTCAAACCATGTGAATGAAGATGATGATAAGTTGAGTACTTTCACCATCCAAGAGGAGGATCAGAGGAGCATTCTAATTATTGGGGGAATTTGGATATTCTTACCAGATAGCCTAGTTGAGGCCAGAGCATGTGTTGCAGATGCAACAATAGAAGAAGGACAGTCAGTGATGACTATCATGATGAAGTAGCATATATCAGAAAATGACCAAGGAGAATAGGAAGAAATGAAGCAGACACTAATGTCTACCCCAGTAGAAGAAGAGGAGCTTTCAGAAGAATGGCTCAAATTTTCCAACCGGGAAGCTGAAACAAAGATGATTGTAGCACTGGAGCCTACAACAGATAGAGAAATAGACAGCAAAGACCTTGTTTATCTGTATGCAAAATTTGAAACCATGGAGAGAAGGGTAATGGTGAAAATCTTGCACATCCGACATGTCAAGTTGGAGGCAAATGGAGGAGCATACCAGCCAGAGGAGGAGCTCTAAGAAGTTGGACTTGAACCAACGCAAGAGGAGCTGACAGAAGCCAATCTGTCAAAGGAGGAAGCTGAACAATAGCTCATAGATGAAACTATGGAACTAGAATCTGCAGCTAAGTGGAAACTTAGTGCCACAAGGGAAACTAAAGACAACATGGGAGATCGAGTAGGTTTTCCCAGTGATAAGTATGGAAAGGAGAAGGAAGTGAAACAAAGAAGACTGCATAAGAAGAACCAGCCACTAGAGTAGCTGGACAGGGTGATATAGGAGATAAGGAAGTTGATGATGAGGTTAACGCAAGAAGCAGTAAACAAAGGAAAAATGAACAGAAGAGAACATGCAACAGTAGTAGGGAAGAAGGAGAAGAAGCAGCAGCAACAGTAGTAGCAAAGCAGAGGAGCAAGAGGACAACTTCGGGGTTAGGGTTTTGGATTTTCTTTATGTTAAAAATGCCTTTGGAGCTTCATTGTAAACATCATCATTTTCTTGTGAATGAGCATAGCCATCACATCTTGTATCAGAGATAATATTCCACCATTCTAGCGAGTCATTCACTCTATAATTTTATAGTTTTTGTACATTCTCTCATTAATAAAATTGTGCATTACTGTATCTTTGTGTTTATTTCAATATCTCTGTATATTTCATTGTTATATCTATGCCTTCATTTCGTTCTCAAAATAATCTGGATCAATGGTATTAGAGAAATCTACTCCTTGATGTTTCTTATTGCATGTCCCCAACGAGGTCAATGTATAGAAAGTTGGGTCTCGAGCTAGTTTCTCTTGAGGACAACTTCTCTCACCAGCCCAAGTAGCCTCCCATGGTGGAAGAAAAGAGAGACGCAAGAGCAGAAGATCTCATCAAGTTGTTTCTTATGGAATCCCTCGCGCAACATAACAACGATATGTTGGAGAATTTTTCCCAAATCCTTCAATGATTGTTGAAAATAGCAGGCGCATCTTCATCAAAATTTCACTTTGGAGATGTTGTCCCATCCAAAGTACAAGTTAATTTTGATATTCCTGTATTTGAAGGTAAGATCGATGCTGACACTCTAGAAAAGTTGTTAAATTTTCTAAAAGGTTGTTTCTTTGTTCACAATTTTCCCGACAGAGAAAAGAACACATTTGCGCTCCTTAAGGCTCTCCCTCATGTCAAACATTGGTGGGAAACTTAATGGGAGAAAAATTCCACAAAGGAGTCTGGAATATTTGGGGTCAATCTCACTTGGGAAATTTCTAAGGATGCGGTCAAGGAGCAATATTTCCCTATGAGAAACTATGACGACCAATACATGAAATGGACCACATTGCATCAAGAGAGGGGCCAAACAGTGTCATATTTCACAAATACCTTCCATATCTTGCACACAACTGGGTATTGTTGAGATCATTTCTCGCTTCCTAAATTTTCCCTTCCCTTTATATTTTCCCAACTTCTTTTTACCATTTCTTTTCCCTCTTCTATACTTACCCGAATTCCTCTTTTCTTTTATCCCCTTTGTTTTTCCCTTTCTAATTACTATATGATGCAGGAGCATCGCTCCACCTTAGCAATGCACCAGCATTCCAGCACATCAGCATGCATTTTAGAGAGGGAGAGGCATTAATCCTCCCATGTTGGCACAGGGGCAAACCTAGGGTTCAATGCTACAAGAGAGCACCAACAAAACCCTAACTGTCGGCCCTTTCAGCAACACCTGCGAAGCAGATGAAGTCTCACCCGAGGTAGAGGCAATGGTGGTTGCAGGACTCAAGTGTCTGCAACCTTATTTGGGACACAGATCTGTGATTATATCATTTACAGGGCACTTAGCACTGATAGATTATCAATATTCAATCGTTACACTACTTCACAGATAGAACAGAGCATCGCAACATTCACTTAGGTCTAAGGTATTTCATCATTTTAGTCATAGTAAAACAACTCATATCTAGTAGATCTGCACTAAGCACATTCATACATGTCTAATAATCACAAAGAATAAGTAGATATATCTAAACAAGTCCAAGCACTTATCAAAAGAAGGGATAAACACATCAAGTCGAAGCACAAAGCATAACACACAGTATTTACATGGTTCACCCCCACCCTGGGGCTACGTCCACCAACTCTTCTTCTTTATTCTCTTCAGTCAAATAGGTTACAAGAAAAAAACCACCAAAACCCTACTCTGCATTGGATAGGAGATCTACGCACCTCGCTGGATCCTCCTTCCCCAAGTATCTGATCACCCAGTCTCTTACAAACACTTGCACTGAACACTGCAAGTTCAACAGTCTGCACAGAGCCTATTCAATCACATACATCACTTGCACATAGCAATATTTACCATCACATAGATGTACTCTACTACTTACATCGCCTGGATTACTTATTTATACATATAAAATAGGCCTAAACATGGGCAAATCCCATGGGCGGACATCCCATTCCCGTTATATTATCCCAAAAACCCAAAAGTGGGCCGAGATTACGCAATCTCCTCTTCGTTTGGCACTCCATCTTCGACAGGCTGTTGAAGTCCCAAAAATGGTCAAAAATGACCAAGTATCTCCCAAAACTTAGTCAAGGGCCAACAGTCCCCCAACACTCACATGTGACTCGTCCCGAGACACCCTTGTCTGATCAATTCTACCTCGAATGCCTCGATCTTGGCTCGAGTTGCTTCAACCTATTTTTATTCTATGGGCTCTTGCTCGGCAAAATCCTGGATGAGTGCGTCATTGATGGGTCCCTCTAGGCATTGTTCTCCTACACTCACAACCTATTCTAGCTCTGCTCCTCAGCTTTCAACCTCCGTGAATAGCTAACATGCCTTATCTTGCACCGATTGAAGTTGTTGAGTCACATCCATCACTTTGCTCTGTATCGTCTAGATATATTGTTGGGCCATGCGTTGCTCATGAGATCTCTTCATTCTTTCTATGGGTGATAGGGCCTTCAGTTGCGTCTGTAGCTTTTCAGCTTCATACTTCGCCTCCTGGAGTTGCAACTCCAATTTATATAACTATGGATTCTCAGTGAGGTTCTCATATGTCTGGGCGTTGCAGCTACTCAGTTGCTTGCGCTCCAAGGCAAGAGATTTCAGTCTGTCAATTTCACTACAGACAGTTATTTATCTTTGGTCTCTGATCTCCTGTGGGGTCTCAGGTACTGCGCAAAGATCTAGATATGCATTGTGTTGCTGGATCTTTTGGATCACTTATTTGAGTTGTGTCACCTACTATGGTATTCTTTCTTCGTTCTTTACCTCAATGACTGTCACAGAGCGAAGTGATCTGTTGACCACTTCCTTTACCTCCAGTTGCTCCGCCAGCATCTATTCCTTTTCTTGTTGTAGCTGTGTTTTCTCGTCATTCCACCTTGATTGGAGAGCACTCTTTTCTTGTTCTACGGCACTACGTTGTTCTACAAGTACTCCCTGTACTTGTGTCAAAGCTTGAGTGGATTTCTCTGCTTCATCTTGTTCTTTTTGAAGCTGAGCCTTGACTGAATCCGCAATTTGGTGGAGTTGAGCTGGCTCATCTCCTACTTCTGGTGTTCCGACTAACAGGGGCACAGTGGAGACTATGTGCTTTGAATAAAGTGCATGTTGCACTCCTTGGAGCTCTATCTCGATCTAACTATACATCTCCTCTTGTTTAGTCTCTTGCTTCTCTATTATCTCCATTGCAGCATCATTCAGAGCTGTGACGATGAAGTTGAAGTCATCTGGGGTCAGTGTGGTCTACATATTAGTCATGGGAGATTTGGACTTCTTCTAGAAAGAAGGTTTTTGAGGTGAACCCTTCCTCTTCTTCAAAAGCTTCACTTTGTCTCTGCGCTTATGTTCAAATTATTCTAATTCTTCACCATTACCCTCTTGCTCTGGCATGATGGAAGCAGTATTCACTGAGCAACTACTTAATTCTTGCACTTTGTTGATCTTCTGTCGCATGCTAGGTTTGGGTATATCCTGCTCAATTTATGGACTGTCTAAATTAGATATCTCTGCAGGGTTAGCTGGAAAAAGGAGGTCCACCGACCATTCCTTTGTGATCTCCTCCAGATCTTCTTCTGTTAATTTATAATAGGAATGTAACTACTGCTTGTTCTTTTTAGTGCACGTTTTGATATAGAGAAAGTGTTTGTCTGCGCTAAACTTCATTGGGGGATGAAACCTGTAGAGGGTGTTCAGAGTGATGCACGGTGTAGACTAGATAGCTACTTTCAACTGATTATAATATGAAAGAAACACAACATTTGAATTCCATTGTTTATTCATATCATTCGAGTACCACAAGGTACTGAACTTTGCGGCCAATGGTTCAAATGGATCGATGTCCAGGAAGGTCACACCTTCTGGCATCTCCCATGCAATGAAAGAAATCAGGATCAAGAGCCAACTAAAATGAAACTCATATCCTTGGTCCTGGGCTTCTCTGCAGTCGAGCTCCATCTATTTTACCAAGTACTACACCCAATTCATTTGTAGGCCCTCCACGCACTTTCCTGTGAGGTCTACTATGAATCCAATGACTTGGGTTGGTCGATTCTTGAGAACTAACTTTCCTGTGATTAGCTGACAGGTGAGGTGTACTATGTCATTCTGAATAGAAGATACCTTGTAGCCTCGTGTTCCCTTCTCGACATCGCCATAAGTCTCTTTTATATTATGTGCTAAGGCTCGGTCTATGGTCTTTCCAGGGTAAAAATCATGTGGGTCAGGGCCTTGCATGCTCAGCCCGGTGATCCAATGGATCAAGGTCGGATCCACTATGATACGTCGGTTCAGCCATAAATATCCTCCATGGTAATAGGATAACAACAAATTAACACATGCGTTCACTTCTTGATGTCATACGAAATGCGAGATCTTCATAACATTAAGCAGGGTATACTACGTGAGGTTATGGGTCCAAGGTTGGGGGATAATCTTTGAATTCGTGCCTTTTGTCTTGGTCAGATACTTATGTGGGGCGAGCATATTGTAAGCTTTACGGTCTCCAAGGTTGAAGTCACTAAACTTCAACATTGCTATCTTATCCTGGTCTGTGAGAATTGCGTGTATCCCTTTCGGGAGGTACGCAGTGACCAAGACATAGTCAAAATCTCTAGGCACGTTATCTTTGTTTACTGTGTCGCTCAGAGGAGGTACATACGCAAGTAAGATGCTTGGAATCAACTTATCATTCACAAGATCATCTCTATGTTTCGTTCTCATCTCTGTCATGATTCTGGAAGTTCCTGCCCTGTGAGCAGTCGATGGAGAAGCTTGGACTCCTCCTGTCGATGATGCTTGCACACTTGCAGACATCCTTCTTTCCGACATGACTTTCTCGGTCCTGATATCAACGAGTACTTCCTTCGCATATTCTTCAAGTGCACTAAACTCCTCAGACATACGTGCTCAGGGTTAATAATATCGAGTTCATGAAGTAATGTAGACATGGAAATAAGATGGAAGGTAAGGGCGTAATGATCACTGGACAATCTTAACCAAGGTTGTGAGCTCAAATTCTCGATTTGGCAAAAGTGTTCTTTGTGCATGGCGCGACGGGGTAAATAGGAAACACAGCAATGGATTGCTTGCAACGGGTATGAGGCTTCATTAACTCTTGTTCTATCCATTATGGTGCAGTCCAACGGTCAGGTGGCGAGCCATAAATGTTTTTTCATCCATTCGGAGCATCAATCAAACGGATATATCATTCCCAATAGCTATATTGCTTCTTCACAACGAATTGACCTATGTCGTTGTTCTGATATCTCGGCGAAGCTAAAATTCTGAAAATTTTCCTTCTGCGAGGCTCCCTCTGGAACCTTCTGTAATTTTTCAATCTTATCCCTCTTCTTACTTAGCTTCCTAGCCTTCTTTCTAGTGAGCTTCGTCTCAGTATTCTTCTTTCCTTTCTGATTCTTATCTTCTTTAGATATACGCATTGTTGAGTATCTTTCAGGGTTAACATCTCTTCTACCTCTGGAATAAGTACTTTAGTCTTCTAAGGGTGTTCTAGTGTTCTTGCAGCTTCGACATCGAAGTCTCTAGGTTCAAATAGCTTTGATCCATTCTCCTGTTCTTTAATCAATTGAGTGATCTTTCTGGTCATGAAATATTTTAACTCTTGTTTCTTCTGTTCCAAGACTTCTTCTTCTTCTTTTCATCTAGCTAGATCTCTTTCAATCCAAGGTTTCCCTAGTAACATGGTAAACGGGGCGTTATCTTCAATACATTTGATAATCTCAAAATCTTCCTCTGTCGAAGTTCCATTGACAGTCATAGGTATCTGGGCAAGCCTTCCACATAGGTTTACTAGCTTTCCTCTAAATAAACTTACTCCTCCTAGGGAAGGGATCATAGCAGGCCTTCATATAGCTTCCCAGGTTCTTTCTGGCATAATATTCACTTTTGTCTCTTCATCAAGAACACAGTCAATGTTGAAGTCCCCTATTCTTGCTTCAATGCATTCTTTTTCTTTGAAAATCTCTGATAATCTGACATGTCGGTGGTCATTCAGGGTCTCTTTCATTTGTATCAAAACTTTCTCTGATTGTTGTTGGGGTTCTTCCTTTTCTGGATCTGTCTTAGGGTTTTCTTGATTCAGATTCATTCCTTCAAGCTTAGCGATCATTCTAGGGAAATCCAACACTTCATGGTCCATAGTCTTACAACAAAGACAACTAGGTCTTCTTCTGGGGAATTCCTTAGCAATATGTCCTGGTCTTCTAAAACTGTAACAGAGGGTCAATCCTCTCTTTCTTTGAAATGATCCCCAGTCCCTTTATACTGCGCACTAGGATCATAGGAGTTAAACTGCAACAAGTTCTTTCTAGGATCCTGCATCCATTTGTTAGTCCAAACATTCTTTCTATGCCTAGGTATAATATATCTTTCATTATCAGATCTACTTATATCAAATCCTCTTTCATCTATTAATGCCCTAGTTTTCAAGCTAGGACAAAATCTATCAAACATACCTAAATTCATATTCTAGAAACAAAAAAAAATCGCTTATCTTACTTTTACAGAGCACAAAGTTTTTAGATCTAGACTTCTTTAACTATTCTTACCTTTATCAGAGCACAGAGCTTACAAATATTACCTCTTTTCTTCGGATTGGGATTCTTTTCTTCAGATCTGGCCTTCTCTCTTTAGTACAGATCTTTTCAAATCAAGTAGAATACTGCGCACTAGGGCACAGATCTGCACACAGAGCTTTCACAATTTTAGGACGAATCTTTGCACAGAGCTTCCTCTTTCTCAGTTCCCAGCAATCACAGTTTCAGGTCCCAGCAACGGAACCATTTTTTGGCACAGGGGCAGACCCAGGGTTCAATGCTACAAGAGCGCACCAAAAAAACCCTAACCACCGGCCCTTTCGGAAACATTTGCGAAGCAGATGAAGTCCCACCTGAGGTAGAGGCAGGGGTGGTTGCAGGACTCAAGTGTCTGCAACCTTAGCTGGGACACAGATCTGTGATTATATCATTTACAGGGCACTTAGCATTGATAGATTATCAATATTCAACCGTTACTCTACTTCGTAGATAGCACAGAGCATCACAGCATTCACTTAGGTCTAAGGTATTTCAGCATTTTAGTCATAGTAAAACAGATCAGATCTGGTAGATCAACACTAAGCACATTCATACATGTCTAATAAGCACAAAGAATAAGCATATCTATCTAAACAAGTCCAAGCACTTAGAAAAAGAAGGGATAAACACATCAAGTCAAAGAACAAAGCATAACTCAGTATTTACGTGGTTCACCCCCACCCTGGGGCTACGTCCACCAAATATTCTTCTTTATTGTCTTGAGTCAAATAGGTTACAAGCACAAAGACACCAAAACCCTACTCTGCATAGGAAAAGAGATCTGCACACCTCGCTAGATCCTCCTTCCCTAAGTATCTGATCACCCAGTCTCTTACAAACACTTGCACTTAACAAGTTCAACAGTGTGCATAGAGCCTATTCAATCACATACATCACTTGCACATAGAAATATTTATCGTCACATAGATGTACTCTACTACTTACATCGCCTGGCTTACTTATTTATACATACAAAAAAGGCCTAAACATGGGCAAAGCCCATGGGCCGACATCTCATTCCTGTTAAATTATCACAAAAACCCAAAAGTGGGCCGAGATTCCGCAATCTTCGCTTCGTCTGGCGCTCCATCTTCGACAGGTTTTTGAAGTCCAAAAAATGATCAAACATGACCAAGTATCTCCCAAAACTTGGTCAAGGGCCAACATCCCATTTTTAAATTTGAAATATAATCCCATATGGATTCATGTTGTAAGCTTGAGTGAAAACCAAGACATATCTCTGAATAGACAAAAGGTAAGGTCGTCATTAATGGCTGACAGGTTGATGGCTCTAGGATCAATTCATACTAGATGGCCATTTATGAAAAATTCAATATAATAGATGAGGTTAGGTGAGAGAGGATGAGATCATAGAGCCCTATTTTGTAAGGATATATGGCATCAGATTTCATGAAGAGAGTTAGGAGACTTGAGAGAGAGAGAGAGAGATCTCGGATAGAGTGGTCTCAGAAGAAGAACTCAGGATAGAGTTAGAATAGCAGAGAACTGGGACTTCATTACAGTCTAGTTTTTGTAAAACATCTGTATAGACACATAGAGATAATAGAAAAGAATTTTTTATTGCATATGGTGTATTTATGTATTTGTGTTTATCGTTATGCTTTTATATGTCATTCATGTTTTTAATGTATGAATTGGTGAAGTATTGAATGAGTTTCAATTGTTTCTCTCATTTAGAGTTTCTGAGTGCAAGGAGTGCACATAGTCTGCAAGGGGTGCATTGATAGAGGTGAGAAAACCTTAGGGAAATCTCAGGAGAGATACCCTTGAACCTTCATCTACTGAAGTGAAAGGAGTGCATAGAAAAGAACTTTGTGTTGAGTTCGTAAAGAGACAAATTTATTGAACACTTTGTAAGGAGAAGCTCTGCAAGGTGTGCATCGAGCAAGAAGAACACCAAGAGGGTCAGAAGAATTTATTTTCAAGAAAACCTTCGGATCTTAGTTTGACGAAATCCCAGAAACGCAAGGTGTGCATGGGAGATCGAAACCTTCAAAGGGAAAATATCAGAAGAGATAATGCAAAGAGTGCGTAGGAGACGGAATTATTCTAAGTCCTAAATCTCAGAAGGGATACCGCTTTCAAAGGGTGAAGACGAGATCCAGGAATCGGATTTGTAAGAGGAACAAAGGTCAAAAATTTTGAGGATAGATGAAATCTTCTAAGACAGGAGAAGTCAAAAGCTCAGGGGGGAGGAGAAACAACAACCATCGAATTAGTTGTGGGGAGGATCCTGGACCATTAGATCAACATCCACCGAACAGAAGAAGTGTAGAGGAGAAGAACAGATCCCATCCGTTGGATCGAAACATAGAGGATCAACAATCATTGGATATGGATGGAGGTGCACGAGACTTAACACTATGCACACACAGAGGAGAGGAAACTTGATAAAAGTCATGAATTCCCGAAGTCATTTGGGACCATCCATCATTTGGGAGGACGTGTGGTGGAAATCCATCAATTTCGGGTGAAGATGCTCCGGGAGAAATGAGTGCACAGAGAAGTTGAAACTTTCGAAGCCTGAAGCCTAAAGGGCTGAAATAAATCTAGATCATTAGATTCATAGGGAATACATGTCAACGGGTCATGAAATCCAAAAGGAGGCGAAGGTGTAATGCTGAAACACTCGAAGACAGAATAGCCAAAGAGCCGAGGGTCATCGATTTAGCAGGATAGGTGTCAGTGGATCATTAACTCCGGAAGACTGAAATATGGAGGAAAGTGAGGTTTGAGATTTCAAATAACCGAAGTCTGAAATCGCGAAGAGATTTGGTCCGTAGATTTGGAGAGGGAAGATCTAAATAGTCAATCCATAGGTACCGTCAAGATCGGGAGATCGATGGTCCCACAACATTTCGGGAATTGAAGGTGCGTGAGTTTTAACAGAAGTCACAAGGTCATTTGAGGACGTCGTCCAAGGTCACATGTGAATAAGGAGCTTAGCAAAGGGAGCTTGTGGAGGTTGAGAATTAATATTCCCAAAGGCTAGACTCATGGAGGAGATCCTGGCCATAGATTCAAGGAGATAGGTGGCAGCAGATCTTCCACTCTTGGAGATTTCCATATAGAGGAGAGAGAAGTTTGAAAATTGAAACTCCCAAAAGGTGAAATCAACGACAGTCGTTGATCTAGAGGGGAGTTATGTGGCGACAGATCATGGTGATATGAGATCATGCGTAGATGGAAGGAAAGGAGATTCGATAGCAGGCGTTGATCATAGGTAGCACCAAAGGAGCGGAGATTGATAGACGAGAAGGATTGTGGTGTCAGAACTTGTGTGGAGGATAATTATTCTAGAGCGGGCCGCAATTGGAACAACGGTATTTGCAAATGGATACATGGCAGCATGAGGAGGATTGTGAGGTGAAAAGCAGGTTGGTTTGAAACCACTCTTGCTCACTCCCAAAATCGTGCATTAGCACAAGGACATAACCCAGGGTCATATGAAGGAGGGGCTAATGCCAAAGGGGCTTACACCTAAAACTAGTGTTTTGGGAGCGTGTGGAAATTAGCCCATGGGTCTATCGGGACCTGCACATAGGGAACACAGAGGGGCCTGTGTATATTTGATTTGGGTTCAACCAGGAGCCCAAAGAGTCGATCTGACTCAGAATAAGGAAAGATTCAAAGATCGGGAGGTCATGTAGCCCCAGGAGGGAAGGGGGTTTGCATCAGGTAGTATCAAAGCACAAATTGTTTATTTCTGTAGCAGAGTGCAGAGAAAGGATATACTCTGATACACACTATTAGGTGGTATCAGAGATGAATTTTTGTCTGTAGATTTCAGATGAAAGAGAAAGAGGAGGAGATCGTTATTTTGTTTGAAAACAGTAGACAAAGGAGAGATGTAGAAAGGATATGACCTGATAACATTAGATGGTATCAGAAGTGAAGGTTTGCATGTAGATAGAAGGCAAAGGAGAAGGTTGTTGCACGTGCATAGCAGTAGCAGAAATTTAAACAACCAGGTGAGGTGTGAGAGAAGATGGACATGCTCACAAATGTAGAGTGATCCATAGAATTTCCAGGAGGGCAGGTAGAAGGTGGAAATGGATATTGAAGGCCATGAGTGTGGTCGAAGAGAAGGACACAAGAAGAAAATAAATCCAAAGATGGATCTGGAGCTCAATGAAATAAGAGCGAGGATGGAGCAGTAGACATTAAAAATGCAGTGAGATGCTAAAGCACATTGGGTGTATGAGTGGCCCATGAAGAATAAGGTGAAGTGGTCAGTCAAGAGATTTTTGGCCAGAGGACAGCAACAGTTGTTAAAGAGGTGGCTGAGGTATGTTGAAAGCCTCAGAGATGAAGAAGAAGTGGTTCACATCTATGAACCAGAAGTTGGGAGACACCTCAGTGATGAGGAGGAGGTGAGATCAGATAAAGATCTCATAAATTGCTTGGAGAGCAGAGATGGATTTTAACATTTCCAAGTGGGAAATGAAATGAGATCATTGGAGGATCTCATATAATGTCAGGAGGAAATCAGTGGCAATTCATATTTCCAGGTGGGAAATGAGATGGGATCGGTTGATCTCATAGACTGCTAGGTGGGCATAAGAGAAGTCCCAAATTGTCAGGTGGGCAGGGGGAAAGAGATGAGACTGTCTGAGAGTCTCACAAACTCTGTTGAGAATTCATATCAACAAGGAGTGTTGATAGGTGAAGATTCATGTGGGTTTGCAGACCATGTGAATGAAGATGATGAGAATTTAAATACTTTCACCATACAAGAGGAGGATCAGAGGAGCATTCTAATTATTGGGGGAATTCGAATATTCTTACCAAATAGCCAAGTTGAGGCCAAAGCATGTGTTGCAGATGCAACAACAGAAGAAGGACAACCAGCGATGACTGTCATGATGAAGGAGAAAATATCAGAAGATTCCCAAGGAGAATAGGAAGAAATGGAGAAGACACTAATGTCTACCCCAGTAGAAGAAGAGGAGCTTTCAAAAGAATGGATAAAAATTTTCAGCCAGGAAACTGAAACAAAGATGACTGCAACACTAGAGCCTGTAGCAGAAAGAGAAACATACAGCAAAGACCTTGTTGATCTGTATGCAAAATTTGAAGCCCTAAACAGAGGGGTAATGGTGCAAAGCTTGCACATCCAACAGGTCAAGTTGGAGGCAAATGGAGGAGCATACCATCCAGAGGAGCAGCTGAAAGAAGTTGGACTTGAACCAATGCAAGAGGAGATGGAAGAAGCCAATATGTTAGAGGAGGAAGTTGAACGGTAGCTCAAAGATGAAACTGTGGAATTGGAGTCTACAACAGAGTGGAAACTTAGTGCCATAAGGGGAATTAAAGACAACATGGGATATCGAGTAGGTATGCCCAGTGATAAGTATGGAAAGGAGAAGGAAGTGCAGCAGAGAAGACTGCATAAGAAGAACCCGTCACTAGAGCAGCTGGACAGCGTGATAGAGGAGATAAGGAAGTTGATGATGAGGTTAGTGCAAGAAGCAGTCAGCAAAGGAAAACTGAATAGAAGAGAACCTGCAACAATAGTAGAGAAGAAGGAGAAGAAGCAACAACAGCGGCAATAGCAAAGCAGAGGAGCAAGAGGACAACTCCAAGGAAGAGTTTAGGATCCAGGAGGATTTCAACACTAGAGAAGAGGAGCTCATGAGAAGGAGCTCATGATTTTCCCAGCAGTGGAGTATGATGCAGGAGAATCGCTCCACCTCAGCAACGCGCCAGCATTCCAGCACATCAGCGCACATTTCAGAGAGGGAGAGGCATTAATCCTCCCATTTTTAAATTTGAAATATAATCCCATGTGGAATTCATGTTTTGAATGTATGAACTGGTGAATTATTGAATGAGTTTCAATTGTTTCTCTCATTTTGAGTTTCCGGGTGCAAGGAGTGCACATAGTCTGCAACAGGTGCATTGACAGAGGTGAGAAAACCTCAGGGAAATCTCAGGAGAGATACCATTGAACCTTCATCAGCTGAAGTGCAAGGAGTGCACAGAAAAGAACTTTGTGTTGAGTTCGTAAAGAGACAGAGTTATTGAACACTCTATAAGGAGAAGCTCTGCAAGTTGTGCATAAAGCAAGGACAATGCCAAGAAGGCGAGAAGATTTAATTTTCAAGAAATCCTTCGGATTTGAGTTTGAAGAAATCCCAGAAACGCAAGGTGTGAGTGGGAGATCGAAACCTTCGAAGGGAAAATCTCAGAAGAGATAACGCAAAGAGTGCATAGGAGACAGACTTATTCTAAGTCCTAAATCTTAGAAGGGATACTACTTTCAAAGGGCGAAGATGAGATCCAGGAATTGGATTCGTAAGAGGAACAAAGGTTGAAACCTTTGAATACGGATGAAATATTCTAAGATAGGAGAAGTCAAGAGCTCAAGGGGAGGATAAATAACAACCATCAGATCGGTTGTGGGGAGGAGCCTATACCATTAGATCAGCATCCAACGAACAGAAGAAGTGCAGAGGAGACGAACAGATCCCATCTGTTGGATCAAAGCGCAGAGGATCAACAATTGTTGGATCTGGAAAGAGGTGCACGAGCCTTAACACTGTGCACACACATAGGAGAGTAGACTTGCTAAAATTCCTGAAGTCCCGAAGTCATTTGGGACCGTCCATCATTTAGGAGGATGCATGGTGGAAATCCATCAAATTCGGGTGAAGACGCTCCGGGAAAAATGAGTGCACAGAGAAGTTGAAACTTCCGAAGCCCGAAGCCCGAAGGGCCGAAATGAATCTGGATCATTAGATTCAGAGGGAATACGTGTCAACGGGTCATGATATCTAGAAGGAGGTGAAGGTGTAACGCTGAATCACCCGAAGGTTGAACAGCCAAAGAGCCAAGGGTTGTTGATCTGCAGAGGGGACACTTGTCACCAAATCACGAGCTCCAGGGAAATTTACATTGGGGTTTTAGTTTGAGAATTGAAACTGTCCAATCATGAATGCCCAAGGAGAATCTGAGTCGTCAGATCTAGAAAGAGGACATGTGGTGAAAGATCATGAATTCTGGGAGAATGAAAAGGAGAAAAGTTTGACATAGACGAAGTCCAAACAGCCGAAGTGAACGATAGTCGTCAATCTGGAAGAGGACATCTGTCACCAGATCGTGAACTTTGGAGGATCGTACTCTGGGGTTTTTGTGAAGTAGTGTTTCGGAATATCCTGAATCACCGAAGGCCGAAATGATTAAGGTTCGTTGATCCCAAAGGAATAACGCGAGTCGTTGATCTGTGAAGGGATGCGTGGAGGACGAATATTCACTTTGTTAGACATCCATTGAACATTCATTGGATCAAGAGAGGACAGGTGTCAGAAGATCCATCACTATGGAAGATTTCACTTCGGAGGTTTGTGGTTGTTGAGATTTGAAATCGCTGAAGGCCAAGTCCTGAAAACGAGGAGAGTCATCGATGTGAAGGTGGACAGGCAGCATCAAATCTAAGACTCCAAATAAAAACGGAGGAGGAAAGGTCTGAAGACCCGAAGGAGGATGTCGATCGTTGATCGAGAAGGAGGTTGCAGGACCGTAGACCTGGGTTGAAAGGTCAAACATTTGAGGTAGGAACAGGGCCGTTGATTTAGTAGGACAGAAGTAAGCAGATCATTAACTCCAAAAGACTGAAGTATGGAGGAAAGCGAGGTTTGAGATTTCAAATACCCGAAGTCTGGAATCGCGAAGAGATCTGGTCCGTAGATTTGAAAAGGGAAGATCTGAACCGTCAATCCAGAGGTACCATCAAGATCGAGAGATCGACAGTCCCACATCATTTCAGGGATTGAAGGTGTGTGAGATTTAATAGAAGTCACGAGGTCATGTGAGGACGTCCTCCAAGGTCACATGCAAAGATGGATCTTAGCAAAGGGAGCTTGTGGAGGTTGAGAATCAAGATTCTTGAAGGTCGGACTCACGGAGGATATCTTGGCCATAGATTCAAGGATCTAGGTGGAAGCAGATCTTCCACTCTGGGATATTTCCATATAGAGGAGAGAGAAGTTTGAAAATCGAAACTCCCAAAGCCCAAAAGGCGAAATCAATGATAGTCGTTGATCTAGACGGGATTTACGTGGCGATAGATCATGGTGATCTGAGATCGTGCATAGATGGAAGAAAAGGAGATTTGATAGCAGTTTTTGATCGTAGGTAGCACCAAAGGAACATAGATCAACGAACGAGAAGGATTGCGGAGTCAGAACTTGTGTGGAGGATAATTATTCTAGAGTGGGATGCAATTGGAACCACGGTATTCACAAATGGATACATGGTAGCACGAGGAGGATTGTGGGGAGAAAAGTGGGTTGGTTTGAAACCACTCTTTCCCACACCTGCAATCTCACATTAGCACAAGGACACGACCTAGGGTTGTATGAAGGAAGAGCTAATGCCAAAGGGGCTTATGCCTGAAACTAGTGTTTTGGGAGCGCGTGGAAATTATCCCACGGGTCTGTCGGGACCTGCACACAGGGAACAAATAGGGGCCTATGTATATTTGATTTGGGTTCAACCAAGAGCCCGAAGAGTCAATCTAACTCAGAATAAGGAAAGATCCAGAGACCGGGAGGTCACGCAGCCCCAGGAGGGAAGGTGGTCTGCATCACTATACTTAGTCATTTTTCAAAGCAACGGGTTCTTGGGTTGGTGGACTTACAGATTTTCATCTCCATCCATACTCCCATATCATGAGTCGGACCAACCATCGTATTATTCCATACTTAACCATTTCTGCAGTCGTGGGTTCGTTGGTTCATCCTTTCATATTCCAAGTTCCACGATATCCATTTTGCGCCCAAAGATCCGCGATCTACATTATGACCATCAGACTCATCGAGCTCCTAAGTATTTCATCCCTCCTATATTGAGTCTGATCAACTGTATTACAACACTTATCCTTTTTTTGACCTTTCCCAACCATAGGTTCGCGGGTTTTTGGGTTCACAAAAATCCCAAATCCTAATCACTCTCGTTTGTCCTCGCCATCCTGGCGATTTTCCCAATACGCATTTAAGAATGGCTTAATGCTACTAACTCATCATCTAGGTTCCATAAAGATCGTTATTAATAAGCGAAGGGATCGAGGATATTTCTCATTAAACTGCATTAAAGCATGATTTGATGAAGATTATGTTTTTGTTATCTCTCTCAAGCGCTTATTGCAAATATTAGTTTGATTAAAGGAACACTCTCGTCAACTTATGGCTGCAACATCTCGAAAACATTTATGTGATGATACTTTGAATATCTTTCTGCGTGAGGACCAGAAATTTCAGTGATCTAGAACGTATTCTTACTATTCATCCCCTTCTGCTTAGAAGGTAGTGATCTGGATGTCTGGAATTGCTCATGCAGAGTGTGTCCCTGAGATTTTCGACTGCAAGGAACTGGTTTCATGGTGTGTTGAGAAATATATACCAAGTCAGCGGATTATTCAACTTCAATACCATTCTCCCATCTCTCTTTTTCGTCAAGTGTTCCATAAAATGTTGAATCTCCCTGAGCCAACACTTACTTTCAATGGAGAAGATTGCAGGGATTTCCTAAAAAAGCATGACAACAGATTGGACTTATTTCCTGAGTTCTTGGAGAATCCCACGAATGTCCTTGAAGACATTACCATATTGCAGGTCGACTCGTTCAAAAAATCCTTTCGGGAAATTGCTTGGTTGTTTACCAGGGTGACAGGCCAAGAAAGTATCGCTAGAATTTCCCGTATGATTCTTTATATCTTATATTTTACTGTCAAAGAGAAAGTTATTTTTGATTGGGAAAAATTGATTTCCATTGAAATCTCTTCCCAATTGTCACAGTACAAAAAAGATAATAAATTCTTTATGGCTTCTTATTTGGTGTTTGTGATAGCATATTGTTGTCAATTTCCTAAATTGTCTATCTGTAAGAGGGTGAACTGTGAACTTGACCCAGTTACCTTCTAGTGCCCAGCATTGCGGAGACACAAATCTTCTTTGCATTTCTATGAAGTTTTCAATTATTTTATCTCGGTTTTTAAAGGATTGTTGTTTGGAAAAGTTACCCCTAGAATATCCAACCAGGCAAGTAAATTCCTGGATAAAAAGGGGACGTTGGAGCAAATGGAAAATCACAATGTTATCAAGATTTTTGGCTCTAAGGAAAATCCCTCCTTTCTTCCATGCCATGTATTTGATAGAATGTTTATTACGGAAGTCGCAAGGAAGTATAATTTGTGGCTGCACTTTTTTCATGAGAAAAAAAAAGCGATTCATACCCTTGCCTTGGAAAATTGGGGACTTTATATTCAGGAATATAAACAAAATCAATGAATTTGCAAACCACTTCCACAATATGAATCTCAAATATGCTGAAAAGATAAAAGGGTTTTACCCTAATGAATTTTTTTTGGAACATATGCTAGCAATGAGATTCAACAATTCATTTATCCATACTATTCTAAGTGAAGAAGAAGATAATAACTTAGGCGCTCATACTCATAATGTTGGTGACTTGGAAACGATACTCAATACCAATGAGTTTTACAAGATGAAAGGAAAGGGTCCCAGTGAGAAGAGTGTCCAATCCCCAATTTTTTCTCCTAAGACTACAACATATTGGAGCAATGCTCCACCGACCCTCCCATCTAGAAAAGTGACCAACAGTAGTTCAGGCAGTGGAGGAGAAAATAATCCCCCTCCGGGAAAAATTGAGAGCTCACACAAGCTTCCTATAAGAAAAAGAGGAAAAACGTCGTGCAAGAGGAAGAAGACCAGCGCATAGAGAGTGACATCAATAGTTTCTCCCTTGAAAATATGGAGCGCAAGGCAGACATCGAAAAAATGTTTCCCCAGATGGATCAGCCAAGGAACACGACCCACCAGAATCCATCATTGGAAATCATTGAAAATGAGACCTTCAACGAAGAAGAGTCATTTGTTTTTCAGAGCGCTATCTTTGACAGAGAATCCAAGAAATTAATTATTAAGAAAATTGATGTGAAGAATAAGAAAGGAAAATCTCATTAAGAGGTTGACCTAAGAGATATGCGACCTTCCCATATTTCTATAATTCATAGAGCAATCGATGATGCACTGGATGACTCCATTGATGGTCTTGAAGTGAAAAACACGAAGTTAAAAGAAAGGATCAAGGAACTGGAAGACGCCTTAATTCCTCCTCCACTTCTTTCCAGTCCTTTGATAATCGTTGGACCCACTACACCCGCTACTAAATTAAAAGGATCCTCAATCTTACTTACATCAGCGAGGAGCTATGTAGAGAAACATATTAAGAAAATAATGGAATTGATCACAAAGGCTTGGGAAACTTCGAAAAACACTGCTTCTTTTGGATCGAGGGCACATGCCTTCCACGAGTATTTGTAAGATGACCTGAAAAATGATTAATGTTTTTACCTTGATGTTGTACTACCCTTTGGAAACAGATTTTTCAACGTGACAGAACTATGGAGAAGAGAGAAGGATATGCCCTCCCCAAGTCGAATAAAACAGTTGAACGTGTGCTAGAAAGAGAAGATAAAAAAGTTGAATAATATTGTTCAAGCATGCAACCAAACTATATCAAAGAGGGAAGAATTATTTAAGAGGCTCATGGAAATAGACTTATCCGGAAGTACTAATGAAGTACAAGACCCCAAACTAATTCTCAACTCGATATTCCTCACAAAGAAACAATTTGAAGAACAAGTTGAGAGTTTTAAAGGGTTGTCAATTGAAAATTTCTATGGTATACTTGAATATGATGAGGAGGACATAGACAATTGGCTAGTGGAATACTCCATGAAAAATCAGGACATTGAAGAAGCATTTCATGGCATTTCCCTTGATCTAAGAGACTTGGAGGGTGAGTTGTTCAACATCAAAATCTGGCATGAAATCAACGTGGCACCAATGAAAAGTTATATTGAATAATGGTTTAAGAAAGCGATCGACAAATTGACCACCAAGGGGAAAGAAACAATTGAGACGATTTTTGTAACCATTAATGAATACAATAAAAGGACACCAGCAAGAAAGTAAAGATACGAGAGACCATCATAGTAAGTTTACGTTCATTACATCTTTCTTTCTTTATCAAGTCCTTCATCCAGTTACTCTGCTTCTTTGACTAGAAAGGTTTAACCGAAGACCGATAACCTCTCTTTTCTTATTACCGGGTCTTATTGTTCTCTTATTGCCCACCATCTTCCTTCTAAAAGCTTCATTCTTGTGTATATTTTCTTTATGGTTCACGGGAACCCCAATCCCAGTCTTTGAGACAAACGTATTTTAAATTTCGAAGAATATGTAACAGACTATATATTTTTTAGAAATTTCAAGAGAGCTACTTTAGGAACAATCTCGACCGTACTCTGTAACCTAGAGTTTTGAATATAAATAAAATATATGCATGTTGGTCATCTTCTTTTTATTTTTATGTCATCAGAAATATTTATTTTAAACTATGATGGATGTGAGGAAATTTTTCTTCTTGCTTTAAATGTGTGAATGTGCTTGGTTCTTGGTCCTTTCCCAAGAAATTTATTTAAAAAGAAAATAAAACATTTTCCTTTTATCTTTCTTGCAATATTTATATTTCGTTGAATTACTACGACAAACTTTTGTCAAGTCCCATATTCTGAATATCTATAATCCCAAGAAAATCTTAAATCAAAGAGGAGTACCACCTCTATGAAAACGTAGGGGGATTTACATCCTTGTGAGATTGTCATTATTGATATTATGGTATTTGTGGGAGGTATTAACCTCCATTTGTGACCTTTGACGAGATTAGAATATTCCAAAAGCAATAAAATATTTGGATATAACCCTAGAAGAGAAGTCGTCTAAAGGAAATATTATATACTAAGTATTTGGCACCCAGAAAGAGAAGTCGGCCAAGACAGACTAGCATAAGAAGTATAAATATATGAGGCTAGTCTTCATTTTAGACAAAATTCTTAGAATTGCAGAAATACACTTGTGTGCATTGCAGAAGGCCAATAGTGTGAAACTTTGGGGAGCAGTTGTTGCCACAGTTCTGAAATCTGGATTTTCGGTTTCTCTGGGTTGGACTCTCTGATCAATTTTGGTTATATTTGCTTGAGCATTATCCTTGGTTGGGTATTGTTTTGCTACCGAAATTCTTCTCTCTGTCAAGGTCAAGGTGCTCAGGGGTGGCATTAGTCCCTATGGTTGGGTGACAATATTGTTATATTGTCTATGGTTAAACAAGCATATCCAATATTCTAACAGGTTATGGGCCCACACCTCCTTCATTTAGTCTAACCACTGGAAGAAAGCTAAGCCATAAGGTTATCAATCTCATTGAAGAACTATCGCTAGGGTTTCTAGTAGGTGCAGTTACTAAAGCACTGTCGTTAGCGTTACTAGCAGGTGCAGTTGTAGAAACCCTAAAACCCTTGTCTAGAACCTTATGATGGAATACCTTACTCAAGGAGAAGATGTTCTAGTGTGCCTTAGTCCAGCGCACCTCTTGGCACTCTCAGAGGGAAGAAACGTCAAGGTTGAAATTTTGGGTCAAATCTTGACTAGTGATCAGTCAACAACAGTCATGAATGAAAAGATGAATCATCTACACTACTCAGCGCTCACAGGAACTCTTGAAGGTGACATGTGGATAATTGACAGTGGAGCTTCCAAGCATATGACAGGAGATCAAGCCAGACTCTCCAATCTAAATGAAAATAAGACAGTGTACAAGGTATAACTTGGAGACAAAAACACTTACCCAGTCGAAGGAATTGGTCAAGCCTCCATCAAGTTGAAAATAGGTAACAATGTTCATTTGAGCAATGTCTTATATGTACCTGGTTTAGAAAAGAATCTCGTATCCATATATTTCCTAGAAGACAAAGGAAACAGAATAGCCTTTGTAGATGGAAAAGTATTATCTTGGCCTAGAGACTCCAACATAGAGAATGCTAGAGTTATTGGAACCC
>ML792994.1:158425-176495 GCA_009831015.1 Picea engelmannii
ATATCACCATGGTTATATCATTGATGGATCACAAGAAGAATAACTTAGGCCTAAGTGAAAAAAGGTGTTGATTACAAGAATGCCAACATTCTTGCAATCAACAGACATAGTCTATTTTATGAGTTTTTATGTTTAGAAAAAAAAAATTCAAAGTTTTAATAAAAGAGTGTTGGCACCCAGATCGCGCTCACATGTTCCTTGTACCCTCGAGATCGTGCACATTTGTGCCTTGTGCAGTTATCATTAAATATTTTGTGTGAACCCAAATCAATAGACTCCTCGAGCACCATTGTCAACAGAAGCAACTAGGGCATGATGGTATCACCCTAAGAACGTTGGAAGTTAAACAGGGTACAGCCAACAGAGCTTGAATTGTTTGAGGCCATATAAGAGATCAAGAACATTTTTATCAGGGGTGAGTGGTTCAACTTCATATGTGCCTTCAATGGACATCACGCAAAAATTTCCCTAATCTTTGCATAGAACTTTGATGGATTCTAGACTAAGATCAAGGACATAACCATCCACATAATAGAGAATTTCATCGGTGGAGCATGTGCTCTCCCTATCAGTGGCGAGAGGTGGTTTAAAAAGGTGAAACTATCAGCTAAGGTGTGCAACCAATTTCAGGTAGTTGAACATCAAAACCCCGATTGGAGCCAGGGCATCCCGATACTTTGGTTGAAAGAAGAATGGAGGGGAATCTTGTCTGCAATACAAAGATACATCATGAGAGAAGATAGGTTTTCAATTTTCCATTGTTATCACATTGATTTCCTTGTGAATTTAAATTGTGACAAAGATATAAACATCCCCTTCTACCTGCTTAAACTTCTAACTAAGATGTTGAAAAGAATCCAGAATTACCCAGAAGTTTCTCACAGAAGCCTCTATCATCAGGGGTTTATAAAAGTATTGTTTCTTTTTCCTCTCAATGAATTGGGTATGTCTTGGACATAATTTCTAGTTTCTTTAGGGTTACAATAAGAACATGAAATTAATCAACAACCAGAAGAACAATAGATTGAGGATCCCCAGGCAATTAGGGTTTCCACTGAGCCTAGGAGTTCATCTAAAGCCACCCGGTGTGCCAAATAAAATATCTTACCTGCAAAAAGAAAAACTCGATTAGTTAAAGCAAAATCCATTACTCTAGAAAAAGAGTAAATTCCTCAAAGGCAATTGAGGTCATCTACATTGAAACAGAGACAAAGGGGGAAATGATTATGGTGCATGAACCTGTGAAAGACACCATTGATGAAAAACCTGAGAAGAAACCCAGGCATGAGATGAGACCAAGAAAGGCCAAGCTCTCCATTGATCTCAATAGGCCTGCTGAGGAAGAGCATGAACTCAAAAATGGGAGCAGAGTAAAGGCAAATCTCAAGCCTAAAATTGAAGATGACAGGGACATGAAGCATAGTAATCAGCAGGTGCAAGCCCTCAAACAAAATAATGATAGCTTAAGGTAGAATATTCAATATCTTCAACAACAAAACCAAGTTCTTGAGATACAACATACAAAGATATAGAAAAAATATCAAAATTTGTAGAAGAAACACCAAAAAAACCTGCATGTTCCTAAAGGAGATTATTTGATGTCTACTATTGTCAAAAAGAAAGATAATTTGAAGCCTATGCAAGCTTGGTTTACTAGTATTCAAGGTTTGTCTCCATTTATTGGCATGCATGAGAATCAATGCAAAGTCAACAACAAGCTACAACTTATGAAGACTCTTATTATGCAACTCCTTCACTTTAGTTATCAAAAATAGCTTCAGTTACAATGATATAATCTTTTGGGTTTAGTTAGAGATATTACTGTGAGTTGTAATAAATTTCTTATTTTGATAAGAACAATGTTTTGATTAAGGTCGAGGTGATGGGGAGTTATCCCTATGAACTAGCACTTGAACTCAATTTCACTTAGTTTAAAGGAGTGTCCATGAATTGTAATTATGACTGAATAGTGAAGTTTATGTCTAAAGGTTTGAATGTAATGTAGAGTTGAAATTTAGAACTTATATTCTATATAGGTTCAAACCCTCTCTTGATGGATAAATAGAGGAATTTGTGAATGTAAAAAGGTTAGATTTTTGGGTATCAAGCTATGAGGATTTTGACTAGGCTTTGAAGTGTAAAACTGCTAAGTTTCTCACATGGTGAATATGATTTATGGTGACAGATTGTTTCTTCTCAAATCTTGTTTGTGTTATTATATTATTTGAATGCATGTGAAATGTATGCAAAGCATTGGTTCTTCTCTTTTAAGCTATTGTCTCAATGAATTATTTACTACCATACAACCTGATTTTAACTATTGTCTCGGTGAATTTTTTACTGCTATACATCATGTTTGGAGAATTTGTGTTCAGGTGCATATTTTGGATTTGAAATATTATTTCAAGTCTGAAAGTTCATACAACAAGTGACAAATTGTATGCTTGTTAGTATTTCTTATGTCCTATTTATATATCTTTATCTACTCACTAGAATGCATGCCATTGGCTAAGGAAAACCTTATAGTTGATGTTGTTGAACAATCCAACTAGAACTTGCCCTTGAACCTCATCTATCAACTGACCATCAAAACAAACCAAACTTATAAAAAACCAGTCATCCCAACAATTGAGGTGGCCTAGCCATGCCCTTAGCAATCAGGTGCAGACCTTAGGACCAACAATTTCCATCACATCTCGTCTAAGATATAAGATTCCACCATTCTAGCGATTCATTCATTCTGTAATTTTACAGTTTCTGTACATTCTCTCATTAATAAAAAATTGTACATTACGGTATCTTTGTCTTTATTGCAATATCCATGTATATTTCATTTTTATATCTCTGCCTTCATTTCATTCTCAAAATAATATGGATCAGTGGTATTAGATCATACTACTCTTTGTTGTTTCTTAGTGCATGTCCCCGATGAGGTCAAGGTATAGAGAGTTGGGTCTCAAGCTAGTTTCTCTTGAGGAAAACTTCTCTTGTCATCCTAAGAAACCTCCCATGGTGGAAGAAAAGAGATATGTAGGAGCAAAAGATCCCATCAAGTTGTTGCGTGTGGAAGCACTCGTGAAACAAAGGAACGAGACGTTGGAGAATTTTTCCCAAAACCTTCAACAATAGAAATCATGTATCCGTCAAGAAGTCTCTTTGGAGACACTTCCCCATTCAAGGTACAAGTTAATTTAGACATTCATATATTTGAAGGTCAGATCGATGCAGACACTTTGGAAAAGTGGTTAAATTTCTAGAAGGTTGTTTTTTTGTTCATAATTTTTTCGACAGAGAAAATATTACCTTTGCACTCCTTAAGGCTCTCCCTCCTGTCAAACATTGGTGGGAAACTTATTGGGAGAAAAATTCCACAGAGGAGTCTGGAATATTTGGGGCCGAGCCCACTTGGAATTTTTTTATGGATGCGCTCAAGGATCAATATTGCCTCATGGGAAACTATGATGACCAATACATGAAATTGACCATGTTGCATCAAGAGAGGGGCCAAATAGTGTCAGAATTCACAAATACCTTCCATACCTTGCTCACCAAGATGGGTATCAAAGACTCTGAGTGACATCTAGTTCTAAAATACAATGGGTCTCTACATAGGTACATCCAAACCAAAATGGAGTTTATGGACATATCATCACTAGGGGCCATAGAACAAGTAGGAATTTTGGTCTGCAAATCCACAAAAACCAAAGTATGGTAAAGGAAACCCTAACTCACAGAACATTCAACCTCAAGACAACCAGCCCAAGCCACAAGAAAATAACGGAAATGGAAAGATGAAGATGGACAGTATGAAGTGGTGTGAGCACAAAATCCCTTGGCACAACACTGATGAATGTCGCTCGAAACAGTCATTGGTATCTGAGCTCAAAGAAATAGAGCTAAGCCCCGATTCGGACTCTGATTCAGACAATAATAAAATGAGATAAATAATTGATGCATAACCCATTGCTACTTCTGTGACCACAACAATCCAACCAAAAGAACCAAAGGATCCAGAGGAGGGGAAGCACCTCTTCCATTCATAGATGTGGGTGAAGGGGACCCCGCTGCATTTCATTGTTGATAGAGGAAGCCAAAATAACCTCATCTCAACAGAGGTCGTCAAGCAATTGGATTTTCCGACAACACCACACCCTTATCCATACAACATCGGGTGGATTTGACAAGGTTGAGATCTCTGTGTCAACTAATAATGTCGCCTGTCCTACAGCATCAATCCCTTCAAGGATGAGATATTGTGTGATGTTTCCCCACTGAAAGTATCTGATGTTCTATTAGGACAACCATATATGTGGAAGCATCATGTTGTTTACGAGTCTCAACCCTGTAGCATCATTGTTACTCTAGGGGATCAACTCTACAGGATACCAAAGGTAGTCTTAACAAAGCAGTGTCGCAAAGTAATCTCTCATACCACAAAGTTTAGCCTCTTCACAATATGTTAATAAGGTGAACAAAAGGACATAGCAACCACTACAGCCTCAGCCCAAGAACTTTTTATCCAGTAAAAGTAGATTGTAAAAAGGAAAAAAAAATATTGTTGCTTCACCTACGGGGGTTGTTCCACACTTTCCAATCAAACAAAGATATAATAGAGCCCTTCATACTCCTCATGTTGCATCTTCACCAATAGAGCCCTCCCACACTCGAGCATATCATGCAACTAGATCGGCTGAAAGAATCCAACCCCTCTTGAAACGGGGTCATAACAACCTTCAACAGGCTACGCAGGACAACTTCTTCAGCAAGGTAAGAAGTTCGCCCAGGTTCAGATTCGGAAAAAGCTTCCCCATCTTCCACGAGAACTTGAC
The DNA here is from genome assembly GCA_009831015.1 of Picea engelmannii. Taxonomy (NCBI): domain Eukaryota; kingdom Viridiplantae; phylum Streptophyta; class Pinopsida; order Pinales; family Pinaceae; genus Picea; species Picea engelmannii. Next base: position 163,255 of record ML792994.1, read on the forward strand.
CTAATGGGTTCCATTCCTTCCTAATGGGGGAATAATTATCCAAGTGAAAACCGGTGGCCACCCACCTATTCCACTAACTCAAAACAAGGGTTTCCACCTTTGCAGTTTTTCTACAGTTTTTCGGGTCCTAAACTTTCAAGGTTGTTTTGAGGCCCTGAACAACATTTTTTTGGATTTCCATGGTCACATTGTAGGCCATGTCCAGCTTGTGATGGCAGCATCTATATTCGTCGGATAGACCTTTCGAACAATCTATTGTGCACCCCAAATGGAGATCGTATGCAAAGGTTACACCCTTGGGAAGATGACGTATCAACTACCCCCATCGGGGCCCACAAACCTTTTGGATATTCATCTTCCGAGGTTAGGGTTTTGGATTTTATTTATGTTAAAAGGGCCTTTAGAGCCTCATTTTAATCATCATCGTCTTCTTGCAAATGAGTGTACCCATCACATCTGATCTCAGAGATAAGCTGCCATCATTCTAGCGAGTCATTCACTCTGTAATTTTACATTTTATGTACATTTTCTCATTAATAATAAAAAAAAATGTGCATTATTGTATCTTTGTGTTTATTGTAGTATCTCTATATATTTCATTGTTATATCTCTACCTTCATTTCGTTCTCAAAATAATCTGGATAATTTTTTTTTGTCTTTTCTTCTAATTTATGATCACAAAATGTTTGTAATTGTTGCTTTATGTGTTGTATTTGAGCCCAGTTTTGTGGAATAATGGATTTAGAAGCCATTTATCTGGTGAGAAATTCAACTAAATCATTTTCACCCATTCAATTGTTGAGATGTACAAAAACAAAGGAAAATTTTAAGGGTGAAATTAGATGGTTTGAAATTTTTAATGGGCAGATTTTTTTTATTATCATGGAAGGGGTTTCCTATAATTATCTTACCATTTATTAAAAAGAAATATATAGAAAGTAGTTAGCACACTCATATTTATGAGGGAGAGAAGAGAAAAAACATGTTTTCCCTCTAAATTTCGTGTTGGAGCCTCCATTCACCCCAATTTCCAAGAATGGAGATTTTTGGGAGCTATTCCACCCAATATCCTTCTTGTAAATCAAGCTTGTAGTTATATTCACCCCCAATTTGTGGTTTGAAGGTTTGTTTACACACAAATCACCCACATTTCATGGAATCGTGGTTGGTGGGGGAATGATTCCATCCCTATATAATGCTTAGCTTACTAGACAACCCACCCACCTGAAGATGCATGCATGAATCATGAGTTTTATTGAAATTTTACAGTGGAGAATCAAAATTTGTTGTTTATTTTCCAAGCTTCCTTACATTGTGGACATGAAAGGCAATGGGAACACAGAGGTAAGTGATCTAACCTTTTACTTATGAAAGAGGTTGCTATGTGGACTTCAAATCTTCACTCTAGTAACCCTACTTAATTCGATACTAGATCAAACTCACAAGTTGATTGTCATGTTATAAATTGATGTGATATATATCGTTTGTGGAGATTTTGAATGATATCAATTTTTATTTTTTTTGTACCAAAATATCATCATCATTGCCTCGTTTCCATGTATTTGCTCTTTGTTCTATAGAAAAATGTTCTATAAAATTGTAAAGATTGTAGTGGGCATATGTATGCATATGATTTTTATTTTTATTTTGGTTGGCTAACAAATAGCTTTTGTTTGACGTATGCTTTTTTATTTGCAATTTTATGTTTTTTTGTGTGTGGGCTCATGTTTGTGGGTTTTTATTAGTTTTGGTCATCTAAAACACCAATTTTAGGATAGTTTGTTGTTTTTTCCATCTTGATTAGAAATTTTTGGTGCGTTTGAAATCTTTTGTATGCAAAAAAGTTCCATGTAATTGTTTTGAGAGCTGCATTATAGAGCCTAGTATGGGATTGCATAAGCAGGTTTGTTGATTTTAGGCATCTTTATTGTTGACTAGCAAATAGCTTTTGGTTTAATGGAGGATTTTTTTATCATTTGTTTTATGATATTCTATTGATGTGTGATTTCTCCTAGATTTTGTATGTATAAAGGTAGTTTATTCATTTCACTCATTAGAGTTTGATGTTTTTTTCGTTTTAATTGGCCATTTTAGGTGAGCTTGAAAGATTTTGTATGTATAAAGGTATTGCAACTATAGCCCAACATCAAGATATTGTTAGAAGTAAATCACTATAATGTTGACATAATGTTATTTTTTTACAACATTTGTTTTTAAATAACATACTTTATTGATAACAAGTCTGGAACCATCTTAGTCTATTCAACAAACATGTTATTTCCATGTACGTTGAATGCCTTAAGCTATCGCTCACACAACCGATAAAAGATCAATAAACCAATCTATTATGTGGTTAAAACCCTCAATGAGTGAAACAATCCATGACCCCAACCAATGCAATCACTTAAGGCAATACATCAAGCAAAATAAATGAATTTTACATATGAGTTTCTCACAGTTGATCATCAACAAATGACCATCCATCCTCTTTAAATAGAGATCATGGGCCAAGTGGGTGTTAAGACATGAATCAATATATTTGCTAGTATGGAGGAAAATATGAATTGTTGGATAACTTTATGTCTAGAACATATCATAAGCATTTGATTGCATAACTACAAATGCATACTAAGGAAACACACCAAAAAAAACACACTTTACCTAAAGACACTTTAGACCAAGTTGATCTTAACTAACTCTTGAGTGTCTACATATCCTAACATCCCCCCTTAAGCACAACTTGGGATAGGATTGAAGGGTTTACAAAGGTGACACAATAGGAGAAAGAAGGAGGCATTAGAGCCTATCCCCCATCAATGACAACTTCTTCAAATCCCAACATAGATCGGTTGGAAACGCTCACTTTTGTAAGAGACTTGTGAAAATGTCTGTAACATGATCATCTGTAGGGAAAGAGAGCACTTTGAGAACAAGATCTTGAATAATATTTCTAATCAAGTTCATGTGTAGATCAATATGTTTGTTGCGTTGATTTTGAACTAGATCTTTGGTGAGATTGATGAGACTCTGATTGTCACATTAGAGTATTGTGTGTTGTTATTGATGGAATCCAAATTCTGTAAGGTTCTATCAAAGAGATAAGGTTCCTTGAATTGTATTAATTGTTTCTCGATACTCTATTTCTGTTAAAGAAAGAGAAAAATATGTTTGCTTCTTACAAGCCCAAGTGACAAGTCCAGAACCAAGACTAAAAACATAGCCTGTAGTAGACTTATGTGTTGGTTGTGGAGCCTCATTATCTTCCTGATTAAGAGGTCTTTGTTTACATTCGTGTTTTTACCCCATGAATAATTTACACCCTGGAAGAATGTACACTCCTCCACGCGGGGGAGTGCAAGGGAGGGTTACCCCCCCTATGGGGTCCGGCGGAAAGTAGGCCACTGGCGAGGGTTCGGGGGCGAAGCCCCCAAAGGAAAATTTTCCTTGTAAATATATATTGTAATTTCATTGTAAATTTGGACCGTTCATTATAAGGTCGCAGATCTGATGGTAGAAGTTATGTTAAGGATTTTTTCCCTAGAAGGAAACCATGTTTTATGAGGGAAATGTATTGCGGCTATGGATCATTATGAATATTGTATTCTGAGTAAGGAGACTGTGAGAGAGAGAAGAAGAAGTTACAGTGGGTGTGTTGTAGGTTGTATCCCTTCATTTGTTGGATAATAATAAAGGAAGGACCTGGAAATTTCTCAGGTGGACGTAGCCCACACCGGGTGAACCACATATATATGTGTTGCTATTGTATTATGTATCTTTTGTGTTTTATTTATGCATTTGTTTTATTTTATTTCTCTATGATTCTGGTTTTCTAACAATCGGTATCAGAGCGAAAGGTAACTCGCAGGAAAAGAGGGTTCCTGGTTTGAGTGGGAGCAATGGCGGAAGATGGAAAGTTTAGGGTCAAGAAATTTAATGGCCAAAACTACCAGTTATGGAAGATGCAGATGGAAGATTATTTATATCAGAAGGATCTATTCCTACAATTGGGTGGAATAGAAAAGAATTCGATGGCCATGAAGGATGAAGAATGGGAGGTACTTGATAGAAAGGCACTAGGAACGATACGACTGAGTCTGGCAGTGTCGGTGGCTTTCAATATTTTGAGAGAAAATACAATGAAGGAGTTGATGGACGCATTGGCTAAACTGTATGAAAAAACCTCGGCATCCAATAAGGTATTTCTAATGAAGATATTATTTAATATGAAAATGTCAGAAGGTGGGTTTGTTGCAGATCATCTAAATGAATTTAATACGATTACTAATCAACTAAATTATGTGTCCGCAAGGGTGTAGACCGATTGGCAAGTGTCGTGTAAATGGAAGGAAATATGTAAAAAGAGGTCTCAAGGTCGATTCTCACCCCAATTTACTTGCTCTCCATTCTTGTGGGTTGTGTGGAAGAACCTGGGGGTATAGTGGTAGCAGACGGGTATCGACCTCGTGTCACGCGAGTACGAGAACCGCGAGTTGTCGATTCCCCCAGTACAAAATAATAATAATAATAATAAATAAATAAAAAATCAACTAAATTCTGTAAAAGTGGAATTTGACGATGAGGTCATGGCTCTTCTAATATTGTGTTCATTGAAAGAAAGTTGGAATGGCTTGGTCATGGCTGTAAGTAACTCTGTCTCTGGCTCAAACACTTTAAAATTTGATGATATTGTTAGTGTTATCCTTAGTGAGTAAATGCAACGGAAAATCACAGGTGAGACATCAGGTAATGCGTTGAACATGGAGAATAGGGGAAGACAAAAGGATAGAGGAAAGGGCTCAAGGAACCGCGAGAATTATAGGAAGGGTAGATCCAAATCCATATTTGGAAAGATAGAGTGTTGGAATTGTGGAAAGAAAGGACATCTGAAGAAATACTGCATATCTCTAAAGAAACAAAGAGATGGACAGCAGGAGAAAAATCATGAAGCAAATGTAACAAGTGATGTGTTACAAGAAGCTTTGATTCTTTCTATAGATAATATTTCTGAGTCTTGGGTAGTAGATTCAAGGGCTTCATTTCATGCCACACCCCATAAGAATCATTTGATGGATTATGTTCAAGGTGATTTTGGACAGGTTCATTTGGGTGATGATGCACCATGCAAAATTGTTGGAATGGGAAAGGTAAAAATAAAGCAAAGGAATGGAAACCAATGGTTTTTGAAAGAGGTAAGACATGCTCCATATCTAAGGAAAAATATAATTTCAACAAGGAAGTTTGCAAGTGAAGGTTGTATATCCATATTTACAGATAAGGTGTGGAAGGTCACCAAAGGATCATTTGTGATAGCAAAAGGAGAGAAGGTAAGTACATTGTATTTATGTACTGGAAATACTGACTCTTCTATCTCTTTAGCTTCTACAGGAGTGGATACATCACTATGGAATCATAGGCTTGGACACAAGAGTGAGAAGGGGATGTAGATACTTCACAAAAGAAATTTGTTTCCGGATCTTAAACAAATTGATTTGGATTTATGTGAGCATTGTGTTTATGGAAAACATAAGAGAGTCATATTTCTCATAGTCAGAAAAGAAAAGAAGAGTGAAAGGTTAGAGCTTGTGCATACAGATGTATGGGTACCAGCTCAAGTATCATCTCTTGGTGGCTCTCGTCATAATGTTACTTTTATTGATGATGCAACTAGAAAAACTTGGGTTTATTGCATTCGACAAAAAACTGATGTTTTTTATACTTTTAAGAAATGGAAATCTTTGGTTGAGAATGAGACAGGAAAAAGGTTGAAGTGTCTCGGATCAAATAATGGAGGTGAATATTGTAGCAAGGAGTTTGATTATTACTATTCATACCATGGGATTCATTGAGAGAAGATAGTTCCAGGAACACCACAAGAAAATAGTGTGTCAGAAAGGATGAACTAGACAATCATGGAGTGTGCAAGGAATATGAGATTGCATGTTGGTTTGCCCTTACAATTCTAGGCAAATGTTGTAGATAATGTTGTTTACTTAATAAACAGAGGACCTTCAAGTTATTTGGATGGTGGAATTCCAGAGGAGGCATGGACAGGTAAAAAGGAAAACTATTCCTTTTTTAAGACTTTCGGTTGTGAAGCATTTGTCTATATTGGTAAAGAAAATAGAACAAAGCTTGAAGAAAAATACAAGAAGTGTACCTTTATTGGATAAGGTGTTAATGATTTTTGTTATCACTTATGGGATTATGAAAATCACAAAATCATTAGGAGTAGAGATGTCATATTCAATAAGAAGTTCATGTACAAAGATCAGTTGCATGGAAAGAAACGGGAAAAAGAAAAACCAAAATACACAGTACTTGATGGGATCACGGAAAAATAAATTCCAAAGGAACTAGAAAATCAAAATGTACAACAACAGGAGCAGCAAGTACCTCAATCTCCTGCAAATGTTGTTAGAAGATCTACCAGGTTAAGTAGACCCCCTGAACGATACTCTCCTTCATTGTATTATTTAGTGTTGACTGATTCTGGTGAACCAGAATGTTATGATGAGGCAATGTAGGTAGACACCAAAAAGAAGTGGGAGCAAGGCATGAAAGAGGAAATGGATTCCTTGGTAAATAACCAGACTTGGTGTTTGGTTCAGTTTCCTGCAGAAAAAAGAGCATTACAAAATAAATGGGTTTACAAGTTGAAGGAAGAAGATGGAGGAAAAAAGTGGTACAAGGCTAGACTTGTTGCAAAGGGGTTTGCACAAAAGAAATGTATAGATTTTGATGAAATATTTTCTCCTGTTGTTAAAATGACTTCAATTAGGACTATTTTAAGTCTTGTGGCAATAGAAGATTTTCATCTTGAACAGTTAGATGTAAAAACAACTTTTTCTCCATGGGGGTTTGGATGAAGAAATTTATATGCAGCAGCCACAAGGGTATGAGGTCAAAAGAAAGGAGAATTTGGTATGCAGGTTGAAGAAGAGATTGTATATCCTAAAGAAAGATCCAAGGTAGTGGTATTTGAAGTTTGATAGGTTTATGACAGAACAAGATTATAGTAGATGTCATTCTGATCATTGTGTTTATTTTAAAAGGCTATAAAATGGAAGCTATATCATCTTGATATTGTATGTGTAGTATACCTAGGGAGGTAATATGGGGTACCTAGGGAGGTACCCAATGGGAATGTGGTTGTGTATTATTAGTGGAAGTTATTTAATATATGAGAATGTGGTCATTCAATATAAGTTGGACTGGGTCCACTATATTATTAAATAAGGCCCACTATGATAGTTAGATATCATAAATGGGTAGTTAGATATAATAAATGTAAGAGGAATTCTTAGAAGGTTCTACTTCTAGAAGATTCCTCCTCTAGAATTTTCTTAGGTGATGGTAGAACTATATAAAGGGGTTCAAGCAATGTAATGGGATGAAGAAAAGTATTGTATTGTGAGTGGTAGTAATTGTTAAGTGTCTAAATAGATCTACAAATATACTTCATAAATAACCAAGAATCTCAACAAGAATAAGCCAAACCATTCACCAAAATGTTGAACACAAGAATGTAGACAAAACCCTTGAGGTAGGGTAACACCATATATTAATCCTTAAGGAAGGATGTCACTCCTCAAAATGTTTGATACATTCAAAATATTCTTCACTATGTTTATTTACATTGCTTACACTTCTTTATATAGCTCTCTCTATCTCCTAGGAATCTTCTAGAGAGCCTTCTCACATTTATTACATCTAACTACCACAGTGGGTCTTTATTAATATAGTGGACCTAGTCTGCCTTACATTGAATGACCACATTCTCATATATTAAATTACTTCCACTGATAATACATAACCACATTCCCATTGGGTACATTTCTAGGTACCCCATATTACCTCCCTAGGTATACTACAGACGACCCAGTAGAGTCTGAAACTTCTACTCACTAAAAGTCTTTGTGAAGATGTAGAAATGTTTATGGATCTGATGAAGTCCTTTGGAAACCTGTCTATCCTTGTACCTCTTGATCATGTGGACCCATCTACACCTGAAAATATTTCTTTATGGTGGAAGTGGAACTGAATCCCAAGTCTGATTCTTTAGGAGTGAGTCATACTCCTTATGCATGGTTGCTTGCCATAATGGATTGCCCACATCCTTATTGTAGGTTTGTGGATAAGTAGATTGAACCATATAGCAATGCATCGGCATCACAGGTTCATAAGCTAAAATTACATGAGAAGACTCATCATGCTGAGATCAAGTCCTACTCGAATCCAATGGATTCTCTGCAATGACACATGTTGCCTGAAGTGTGAATTGTGCCCTCTTGGGCATCTGCTAAAGCTTTGGCATTGGCTTCTTATCTGGCTATACCACCTGCTTATTTCCATGTACAAAATCTGAGTGTATGGAATCATCTCTGATGTCTGAAACTGATGGAAGCACAATAGTATATGCATGTTGCACTAGAGGTGCATGCAAAGTACTCTCCTTATGTGTAAGTAGAAAAGAGAAGTCACCATCAAAAAACTTAGTGAATTTATACAACCTCGACTTGTGATCCACCTCACCAATTGCAATGATGGAATTGTCATGCATGTCAAGTACAAAAACTAAATCTGATGTAAATTCAACCTTTTTACCTTTATGAGTGATCTGATAAACTGAGAGCATATTCATAGAAAGATTTGGAACATGTAAAACATTCTCAAAACTGCCATTATGGAATTCCACTCTCCCTTCTTCTGCTACTGTTACTGGAGTATCATCCCCCATGAGAGTAGGGGGTTGTGAACATGGATGCAAGGAAGTAAAAACTTCCCTTTTCATTTCCATATGATGTGATGTGCCAAAATCTCTAATCCATGAATTAGATGAGGAATTGATTGCAACAAGAGCATGATGATTACCTTTCTTGGGAGCAGGATCTTCTTCCTTCTGCTTCTTGACTCCCTCTAGAATGAAGTTTCCAAGGTTGTTCTGTTGAAGTGCATGTGCCATAATATCGATATGTTTCTTCATGCATGTGGATTCTTCATGATTCGGTTTATTGCAGTAACTGCATTTCTTTCCCTTCTTCTTCTTCTTAGAATCTGAAGAGTCTTCAAAACCTGAACCTGATGAATTCTTGAAGGGTTTGGAATATCCCTCCTTCTCATTCTGTTTCTCCTTCTCGTTCTGTTTGGATGATCCTTTTCCATCATGCATGGTGAGTGCATGTACTTTTCGATCCTTGATTGGGCCCATATGAATGAGTTTTTCCTGATCACGTGTGAGAAAATCAATGAATTGATCCATGGTAGGAATCTTCCAATTTGTTCCCATGAGATACCTGACTGAATGGAAAGTGGAAACATAGACAACATATTCTAGTCCTAGCTTGGCCAAGATTGTTAGAATAAGATGGTCCACTTGTTTAGACTTATCAATACCATAAGATGTTAAGCTCAATATCAAAGATTTAAACTTAGTAAAGAAATCTTGTATACTATCAAAACTTTTAGGATCCAAAGTATTCAACTCTACCTCAAGCATATGACCTCTCATCTCATCCTGCTTTCCAAACAAACTTTCCAAGGTAGTCCAGATCTCGTTTGGAGGCTTGCATGCAACAACATGCAACCATAGATCAGTTGAAATAAATTCAAGAAGAAGTCATGTGACTTCATCCTTTCAGTTCGCCCATCTCGTCTTCTTAATTGTTGATGTAGGTTTTTTTTATGTCCCCATCGTCGAGTTGTACAGTCCTTTCCTTCTGAGTTGGAATTCTGCCTTGGGCTTCCAATCAAAATAATTGTATGGTGTGAGGATTACCAACAAGTTTGATTGTAGAATAGGTGTTGTATCCATCTCTCCCACTATGTCTGGGAACCCCTAAAAGTTTACTCTCAATCTGCAAATGAAAAACTAAGAAATCATTATAGAAAGGGCACTTTAAGTGGAAAATTCGAATCAATTTCAGGAGGTAATCTTCCAACTTCTTTTCTAAGAAAACAGTGAGGAATCTTGCTAAACGATTGAAAACCACTTGTAGAATGGTTCGATTTACTTCTTTAGCAATATGTTTCCTCAAAAAGTTAATATTTTGGGAGATATAACTGCAACAATAAAGGTGTTTTTAGAGGTGGTCGAACCTTGCCTTAAGAGATAGAGTGACCAGTCTTTAGTTGGTCTCCCTTTTCCAGTGTATTGGGAGTGACCTGGTTTCCCTTTTCAAGTGTCTAGGGTGCAACCAACCCAAAATTTGAAAAATTCATCAGTTTGGGTGCGACAATCGCTCCTTTCAACAGGGAGAGGGTGTGACCGTGTCTGTTACACGGATTTTCTCACCGAAACTCTGATTTCCCTATTCTTTGGCTTGTCTGGATCGCTCCAAGAAACGTAGCTTTGATAGCATGTCATTGTTTCATCGAAACCTGCAGGAGATCTAGCTAAAGCAAGTACAAACAAAGCTTATCAAGAAAGGAAGAGAGATTCAATATGGAAGAATGAGAAAATATATTCACACTACTCCAGTGAGTTGATGATTGATACATAGATGATGATCAATATGATACAATTAATGAGTGGAATACACTCATATATAGGACATAACATTCCATAATAGTAGAATGCATGCATGCATAATAGCAAAATAATGATGATCTAAAATAGACCTAGTCAGTTAACTCCCACTGAACTAGTGTGTCGAAAATATAAATTTCTCCAACAGAATTGACTCTTAGCCTATCTAGAGGAATACTCTTTGAATTTTGGTGAGGGGTTGATCAATTCTAGTCACATACTAAATATTTTTCTTACAAGTCATAAGATACATGGGATGCTCTATCTGAATGAACATTTTTAAAATCCTCATTTGTAAGTATGGACTAATTATTGTGGTGGAACACATGTGCCTAATGTGTGTATCACGATAATCCATAAGTATAGGAAAGTGTCTATCCACCCTCTTCTTTGAGTTTCACTCACTTCACATTAATATAATGGCCCATACTATGATAGTTTTTGGGGAGACCTGTGGGTTAAACTAAATATATGACATCTACTTAGAAAATCAAAGCAACTCTTGTATCACCCCACTTCCTTCACACCCTGTGTGTAGATGCATATCTATATCTAAATATGAAAGGGTGAGCATTTTCTGAAATAAAAAAGGAAGTTGAAAACACTATTTATAGTGTGGAAAATACAAGTAAACTTGTCGGGGCTATGGACGCCTGCTGGAAGTGGGGCTATGCTTGTATGGTATCGAAGCAACTTCGTCGGGGCTATGGATGCTCGCTAGCAACAAAGAAATGTCGAGAAAATAGAGATGAGGAACACACTTATGCAGATGTATTTTTTGTCTTAAAACTAAAAACCCATGATCGAACCAAAATAATCTGAAGTGTGCATCCAATAAAAGTATTTATCTCATTATTTGGCTCTTTGAAAACGGTGTGTTATATTCCTAGTACTAGAAATATTGGGTTATATCTTTGAGAATTTTGGCATCAATGTGGTACCCATGATTGTCAGATATTTGTCTATAGTTTGTTGAACTAATCTTTAAAATTCAGATGTGAAGTACATGCCCTAGATTTCTATTGACAGAGATAATTGGTTCTTCCAATGTGTAACCATTTGTTGTGGTTGCAACAACCCCCCTTTTTCTTGTGCTTATACAAGCGAAAGGAAAGGGTTCCCCCTACTAAAATTTTGATCCTATTAACTAACCCTCTACTATTGGAGCCTATGTTATTTATTTTCCTAGCTCGAGGGAGTTTGGGGGTTTGATCTTGGTTGATTATTGTCTTTGATAGTGGTTAATTGCCTCTTATGATCTTATATTTTGAATGTCTTCATGACTCTTGTGTGATTGTATGGTTTGATGATCTAGCACATGTCTTGAATGACTTTGATGTGGGTTACTAATATTTTTTTGAGTTACTTATTCAAAGTCTGAATACTCATGCTAGAATGTGATGCCTAACATCTTCATCTTTATACTCTCATATATCAGACAACTCTTAACTTGAATAATGAGGTCACTAATCATTTCTATGTTGTGGATATTAGGTGCATGAAGTTGTCATGATAGTTATTTAATCTAGATCATGAATGATTGCCTTTGAAAAACCTCTCCTCCTCATTTTCTTCACTTTTAGTACTTGTTCATAAATTTTCCTAAAGGAAAGGAAATGTTATGTCTCTCATGTGTTGGTGAATGTCCTCTTAATTGCATAATTGATTTCATCTCTTTCTATGGCTACAGGAATAGGTTAACAAGATATCATTTCTTCATGGTTTCTCTAGCTTTGAGATGCATGAGGGGGAATCCTCTGATCTTCTTCTCCTTTTATTATTCCCTTTATTTATTAAGATTTCCCTCTCTCTTTTTCTATTAGTTTCTCTAACTAAACCTCTTATTTAGAATTTGTTATTCGATAGCTTTCCAACGCTTGTAACCATCCTTAAATATGAGTTCCAGATCAAACGTTATGGCCTCCCAAAGCCTCTTAAGCCAAAAATCACATTGTCCTCCTCACACCCACGTGGCATCCATGAGGCTCCCTCTCTCTTATACCATCCAAGGGGCAACTAACGACACTGATGTGGTACCCACAACCTTTCTTGGCGTCGTCAGAATTCTCCTCGATCCACTTCCCATTTTGTCTTCCCTATCGTCGACGATGTCTCCCTTTACCTTTTCATCATTGGGCTCCATCGCCCCTAGAGCTCAAGCGCTCTACTCCTATTCTTTAATGATGACGTCCCCATATTGATCCAATGAATCTCGAGAGTCTGAGATCAATGGCCCGAATCTTATCGGTGCAACAAAGTCGTCTGTTGGTTATCTCCTTTCCACTTTCCCAGTCAACACCAATGACACGCGGCATCCGCGTTAGCACCCTGTACACTTGGCCCCGCCCATGACCTGCCACCTAGAATGACAGTTGTCATCCTAAACTCGATACTAATTGTTATCACTCTAAGAAACTCCTTAGGATTGTAGGCTAAGGATGCTTGGTAACTTAAAAACAATGGTTTTTATATGTTTGGGACAATGGGGTCTTCAATGATTTGTATAAGAAACAACTCATCACACATCTAAAGATACACTGCTTTCAGTGAACAATAACCAGATCAAATAATTGAAAGAGAGGATGGAGAATACTATTCTTGATTTGCCAATACAAGTGAAAGTAGGGCCTAATACAACACAGTAAGGAATACTTTAATTTCAAGCCTATGAGTTCAACAAAGAGGTAACAGTCTTTATGAACTAAAATAAACTGAA
>ML792994.1:187664-199740 GCA_009831015.1 Picea engelmannii
CGACTTGAGCGAGTACCTTCAGATCTGGATGGGATTTTTGTCTTTGTCTTTGTTTTAACTTTCTTATCTTCCTTTTAAGGTGTTTGTCAAGCCACCACAGGCTATTGTAGTCTTTGGTGAGTTTTTGCTTTCTCTTCTTCTCTTTAACACTTTCCTTAGCCAATATCTCAAGTGCAACATTTGTTTTTTTGAAGTTCTCATACAACTTCTTATACCTTCCTTTGATAACCCGTTCCAAAACCTCTTGCTGAGCGATTACCTCTTTCAGATGCTTGATTTTCTGAGACTTCTTTGACTTGGAGCTTTTTGATGTTTCTCCCTCTTCTGTATGAGTGAAGGTCTCATTGTTTGGTACACACTTAGTTGACTGCTCAGGACTCTTGGTGACAGGGCATTGATCTTGTTGCTCTGATTCTGAGTCTGAATAGGGCAAGTTTAATACATTAGTTCTCTTTTTTGTACTATGTTCTGCAGGACGCTCTGTGGTCTGCTCTGTGGTCTGCTCAAAGTTTAACTTTTTCTTCGACTTGCGGGGCTTCACTCCAGAAATTCTGTCTTCTGGAGGTCCTGGCAGGGTTCTTCTTTTTCTTGAACTACTTTGAGGAGAAGATTGTTTCTTTGAACCTTTCCGTGGTTCATTTGCAGGCTGGGTCTATGTTTCAAAACCTTCCCAGAATAAAAAAATGATCCCATCTCCTTCCCTGCTATTTCAATTCCTCCAGGATGATTAATTTTATGAGGCCGAAGTGGCATAGAGTACTTTTTATGCTCAAGGATTGAGCCCTAATCTTCTTGCAAACCTTAGTCAAACTTTTATGTAGGAAAAAAGGTAAATTAAGGGGGGTCTTGCCTGTGAAATGGTCCAGGAGTATGATGTGATACATCATAAGTTTATCATACCTACCCTCCGAGGTAATGTACAGTTGGATGCCTTTGAACATCTCCTGTCATTCCTCTTCCAGATAGAAAACCAACATACCTTTTTTCCATGCCTTGTGCATATACCCCTCTTTCAAATAAGCTCTGAAATCCAAATTTTTGGGAGCAGTGGTTTTAAACCATCTCTGACCAGTTCTTGGTAGGCTTGTTACTGCAGCAATGGCAGCTTCATCTACTCTAATCTCCATGGACCCAACAAGAGCTTTGTTCCCATCGAAAGTCTTGGCAAAAGCTTCTGTTGTAGACTGGTGGCAACCAATTTGCAATATTTCAATGAATTCAATACACCCTGCGTTTGAAAAATGTCTCTAGACTTCAGGGTGTGTCTGTAAAAAGGACAGGCTATCCAGCTCTCTCTTGAGTAGAGCACCACTGCGTTTCCTCACCATTCTATGAGTTGAAGATCCCGACAATTTGTAGCCCCTGCAACTGTTGGTCGAGTCGGAGTTCTGCGCTGTTGAAATCACTTCGGGAGTCGGCTCTATTTTAAAACATTTGAAACTTTAACAGACCTCCATGAACGATATGTGATATGGAAACAACAATTTGATTTGATGTTGTCAGGCCCGCAGTACATCCTCTGTACCTGCACCACTGAATTCGAACTTGCCATCCCCGATGCCATGATTGTGGAGTGTGAGTTTCTGAGCTGGATACGTATCGCAATCCTATTTTGACGTGCAGAATTGAGTTTCCATCATTACCCACTCTCATCAGCACATTATTTGGATTTGCCTGACGTGGGATGATCATATCATCATTTGCCTTTAGACGTGGATATCACGCACGTGATTCCCGCTTTCTTCAGCCAATGGCCTGTGGAAAACGCCCCTTATCTGTTCATACTTACCGCTTTCACCAGTGCATGGTCCTGTGGAAAACCCTCGTTAGTTGTTGAAAGTCTCCACTTTCAACAGCGCACGACTTTGTTAAAACTGCTTCGTAGCTGTGGAAAGCCTGCACGTTCACCAGCGCACGACCCGCAATACTGATTCTTGGATATTGTGAAAATCACCACTTTCAACAGCGCACAGACCTATGAGAGGCGCTCCTTAGTTGTTGAAAGTCACCACTTTCCCCAGCTAACACTCAACTTTTAAACATACGTTAGCTGTTGAAAGTGAATTATGAAAAATTTGAAAAGAAGACTTTTATGGGTAGTATTATTTTCTAAGACAAAAACTAAGACCCAAGTTTTTCAACTATAAAAACTCAAAGATGAACTGAGAAAACTACCGATAGCCATGCTATCCACCACAAGACTCAACCAAAAGGATGGTTTCATTTTGGGAGCTAACACTAACCATGACCCAATACTCCACATCACCCAYRTGATACATAGACCCATCCTCGGCATGACACRTAGATAAACATGGTCATACACGTCATCACCAGAAAACATGGCTTACCCCATGTAGTGTGGACGAATGTCTTCTTTGTCRTCGRCACTCATGTACAACCCATCTCCCAATCACTCTGACGTCTCCTTTATCCAACGAATTTCTAAGATCTTTCACTCACAAGATCAGCGATTTTCGTTAACCCTGGTGCTTCCTCGTTGTCGGTGATGTCTCCTTTCTCCATGAATGGCTAGGATCTAGCCTAATCTAGATCCAATGGTCTAGGTTGTATATGGAAATTTAAGGGCATAGAGCCCATCATGGGACCACTCTCACTCATCATCCACTCAGATAGTGGCACCTATACCCCTCAAGGACATCTTGGTTGCCATGTTGGCATCTTCCCTTTCTTCACTTGCCTGGAACCTAAGATGACCTACAGATGATATCAATATCTCCTATATCCCATCAATGGGTCTTGTTCCCCTTATAATTTCCCCATCCTCATCTACATTATAGGACTCAACCCACAACCTTACCATCCCTCCATCACCAACGACGACCTTCTCATCGTCAGTTTTCCTCTACCCGAGCCTTTGGATGCTCTAGTTCCATCCAACGATGACGACGCTCTCCCCCATCGATGACCTAGATTTTTTTACCCACCAGATAAATGGTCATGTTTTCTCCCCTATGAGCACATAGAAAACCCCCCAAACTTCAGATCAATGGTCCATATTTTCCCCACATGCATGATCAACGGTTGTTGAGCAATAGCTTTAAAATGACCATATTCAAAGTTACATGAGTCAGAATGAGGCCTGTGATATCTTGTTGGAAAGGTATCGAACTGAGGAACATAGTGGTATAGGTATCTATGCTAGATAGATGATAGAGGATGAAAAAAAATGCAGAAAACAAACACCCACGAATTTGGGAGATACCAACTTCAGGAAGCCATATCTGGAGCTACGAGCAACGAAAACAGGCACAAGAGGGCTTGATGGAAATATAGAAGAGTGAAGAACATGTTAGGATATGAATTGATAGTAGATTGAAATCATAAATGGTTTGAAAATGCAAAACACAGGAGGAACCCGAATTCGGGTGAAAAATAGAGTATGTTGACTTTAAATCATCATATCTTAAGCTGGAAGAAATGAAATCGAGCCAACAATAGCTCAATGAAAAGATAAGACATAGGAAAATAAGCCAGAATGATTTCATTCTATAGTTCAAAGCTAGAAACGCCTAGAAACGTTTGAAAAAAAAACGCAAATGGACAGACGAAATGAGTGTTTTTAAACATATATCATTTGTAATTTTTCTGAGGAAAAAAATAATGACTCGTGAGTTTGTTCACTTTCTTTGTGTAACGCTTACAAGTGTCCATTTTCGAAATGAGAGAAGAGAAACAAAAGGAAAATGAAACAAATAGTCATGAGAACTGGAGAGTCTCTCTCTTGTCTTATTAAAGAGAAATCATAGCAGAGAATGAGGACTTTTTCCCTTTGCAACAAAAGATGGTACTATTATCTCTGAGTAATAAAGAGCAGGAGGCATTTCGGAAATTTGTGGCTTAGATGAAAGGATGCTTTACAATTCTTTATGATTCATTTTATGCCCGAGTAGACAAGATTCTATTGTATGAATTATTTATGCATTGTGTTATGTTTGCTTATGATGTCACATGTTTCTTCATGGGTACAGAAATAATGTTATAAATGTATTGTGCAACTATTTGTCTATACATTTGTAGCATTATTGCTTTCATTTACCATTAGAATACATGAATTGTTTCTGGTTCTCATGGTTATCTTTCTCTGTACTCATTCTATTAGTTTTGCTACCGGGATAGGTTAGAATTAATTAGTTTAGATTAATTTCCTTTAGTTATATTAGTCTTACAATTAGTTAGGACTCTTTGTGGGGAAGTCTGTTGTCTTCCCCTCTTTTATTTCTTTTAATTATGAGTGGCAGGGAGGGTCATATACTCGCGGGAAATGCTACCCCAAACGAGAGTAGGTCTAATTGGAACCTTCCATTGGGAATTTTCCCTCATCTGATTGAACATGTTGTTATGGCCCGTCAACACCACCCTTGTGGCTAATACCTAAAATTTTAAATTATAATATTCAATATCACCTAAGTGCTTGATTCTTTTCAATTGACTGAATTAGTCATCTTCCAAAACTTTCCAATATTGTGCCTCTAATTCTCTTGTAAATAAACCCCAAGTATAATGATAAAAATGGGGTTTCATTTTAACTACCCATTGATACCATTGATATGGTTTTATCTTAAAGTTGAAAGTTTATATGTGAATCCTTTTCTTATCATTAATAATATTATGCAGTTCAAAATATTGCTCTATTTCGTTTACCCAAGTAAAGAAATGTGTTCCATCAAACTTCTTTAATTCGACCTTGGGAAGGTTCACTCCTTTTGGAGACCATCCATAAGTAACTCCATTGTTGGAGTTAAATCCCCTTCGAAAATTCTTATTAATGGGAAGTTGTTCAACTTGAATACTACCCTTATTTTCAGGAGACCCTTTAGACACCTTATAAATTTTAGGGAACCTCCCATTTAAGGCTTATAAAATCTTGTTTTCCATTTGTTCCAATTGTTGAATTGTTATTTTCATCTGCTCCTTATTTTCATCCATCTTCATTTCCTTCAATTCCTTATTTTCTTCCATCCTTCTCTCTATTTATATTTGAGTGTTTATCAAATCAACCTTTTCTATTGACCCATCATTCAATTCATTGATTTGAATGTCCAATTTGGATATATGGTTTTGTATCTCCTCATTTTCTCCATGAGTCACGGAGGAGGTTTATGGAGGTTTATTTGGTGAAGTAAGTTTTGGATCTTTCTTTGGAGCCATGGAAAAAGGTTACTGGGTCCTAAGGATAGGGGAGTGTAAGGTGATATATTCTTCTGATATATGTGTGGAGTCCAACAATAACACTTGACCTAATATCTCATGTCTCTAACTAAGGAGGCTCAACCATGCGCTTAGTCGTACTACTAACTACCTAGCTACCAGAGAGTGGTATCCCTGAGTGTTGTTCTCAGTGTACTACAATGACAAGAAAATTGAATAACTTATCTAAGGCTAGTTTCAGATATACCAAGGGGACTTCCTATATACCCAAAGGTACGTGGAAGTGAGATTCTGTCTACATGTGGTATATAATGTGATATTACTCGAAGGGGTACCGACAAAGGTTATATAGGTTTCCAACAAGGTGAAAAAATGGTTTAGAGTAACCACATGAAACCTTCTATATTTTTTGCATGTATTCTTCCCCAACTGCAGTTTTACCTGCTGAATCACAAATCTTGTGTTATTTAAAGATATCAGAACATGTCTCTAAATTGTTTGAAAAAAATGAGCTTGCTTACCACAAAAAAGCTATTAAAATCACTAGAAACTAATTTGTGCAAAACCCAAACTTCCACAAGCAATATATCATAAAATATATTGATTCAAAATATATAAAAAAATTCCACGTGTACTTCACTATGTTAACTTGGGATTCTGAAATTTCAGAGTTTGAAACTTCACTGTAAAAAACAATTAGATCGAAAATGCCACGATAACTTATTTCAAGATTAATCACAAACCTTATCTTCCATGGACTATATCTCCAAAATTACAGCTAACCAGAACTTGAAATTTTGACCACATGTCTCCTTAGTCTACACAAAATTTCACTATCTGAAACCTCCCCGAAAAAATTTATAGCTAAAATCCCAAGAAAACTCGTTTAAAATTGAATTCATGATGAATCAAAAACCCTATCTTCCTTATAACATATCTCTGAAATTATAATGACCTAAAACTTAAATTTTTACCAGAAGTACTTTGATATGTCTCCTAAGTAACCTCCAAATTTCACTATCTAAAGCGTCACATTAAAAGAGTTATAGAAAAAATTCCAAGATGACTTTCTTGAAGTAGCAAAACCCTATGATCATGCTCTTGATACCAAATGTTAATATCCAACGCCTTAAAAATGACAAAACGTCTATAAATACAATCCACTTCAAGGGGGAAACCTCCTTTTGCAATACTTCCAATTCATAAGACAAGATGAGATATGATACGATGATCTTAAGACTAGGTCTCCTTGGTATATATAGGAGACAAAGGGTACAATTATAATGAAAGGTTATAATGGAGGGTTCTAGCCTACGTACAAATATAACTCTAGAAATGTAATATTTCAATATCTAAGGCGTAATAAGGGGTTTTATACTTAACACATGGCTTTGTTTAGGGCTTAACACAAAGTCTATGGTTGGGTGGAACATTCGACGTCTACAGCTTGTTGTGTAAAACGTTTTTTAAATATAAGTTATTTGATCGTTGTGTTGTTTATTGTGTGAATGCCATGTTGAATGATATGTTTAATTTATGTTACATGTGTTTAGTTGGTGTTGTGCATGTTTAAATCATTTGCATTCACTTTTTTTTAAATTAATGATGATAACATGAGCCTATATGTCATGTTGTGTATATTTTTTCATTTGAATCGACATGTTAGTTGAGTTGATGGTAATGAGACTCAGCATGGGAGTTGGTTACATTACAACCCATTAATGGAAAACAAGTCCAATTCCACCTCTATAATTTTTCCATGCCAAATAAATAATGCACTCTAGAACCATTCAATGTCTATTACAGTCATAAGCAAGAGACAATAAGCTTTGTTATTGGTATATGGTTGTAGCACATGGTTTGTGCAATATTTAAATAGAG
The DNA here is from genome assembly GCA_009831015.1 of Picea engelmannii. Lineage (NCBI taxonomy): Eukaryota > Viridiplantae > Streptophyta > Pinopsida > Pinales > Pinaceae > Picea > Picea engelmannii. The sequence continues at coordinate 194,715 of ML792994.1, forward strand.
CAAAGTGAATGACGTGTAGCTACTATGCTATTACATATGATCTCAAATGTGCCTATGCATATATATCCTTGGAACATCAATTTTCCAAGGGAGAACAAATTGGTCATTGGTGTTCACATACTAAAATTCCATGTAAAATATATGTCTTTTCATTGTTTTGCCTTTGAGACAATCTTTGTTCTCCATGGATAGTGTCAAAATCCCCTCGTTGTCCTTCAATTTGTGAATAGATTGCTTCATTCGGGGTCCCTAATTGTTCTATTACCGCACCCTTCTTCCCAAGTTCCCTTTTTTCATCTCTTCAATATCTTTCTATCAAGCAAGGTGTCTTTTGTTATAGCACCACCTTGCAATTCCAACCAACAAGTAGTTAGTTTCATCTTCTTGTGATCAAAAGAAGACCTTTGGCCCTTGGTTTTCAAGTTGATTGCCACATACCATTGTTTTCAACTTTTCCAAAATTTGTATTTTTTACAAAGTTTAGAGGAAGGGGTTATTTTGGTCACTAGCATTAATGACTTGAAATGAGCAAATATATAGTTCATAAGAAGACTTGCAGCTCAACAAATTACATGGAGCAAATATATCATTGAAGAGAATTGAACCTTAATGAGTCACAAAGAGCACACATATTATTTAGGAGATTTGAACCCGACTGAGAACCATACCAACTCTTACTTCTTATTAGTCCATGTTGGAGGGACTCTAGCATTCAATACAACGTTGAATGGGTATTAGGTCTTGCATTGAATTTAAATTTTATCTCCATTTATAATGTCTAACATAGGAAAGTGTCAAAAATACTTTTATTTTAATTAAAATAATTTTTATTTTTTTTCTGCCATATCATTGGCCTTTAACTTTCACCTCTTATTGTAGAGGTGACAGTGATCCGAGATCTTTTCATCGTCACTTATAAATAATTTCATTAAATGAGCATAAATTAAAGTGCACCAAAAGGGAAAACTCAAAGATGAAGAGACATAAGCATCAGATATGAACACAAAAACTTGATAACGGAGTTCATCCTTGGTGGACTATGTCTTTGGGTCCTACTCTCAAATAGGTAGGCTCTTTCATTAACTCAGCAAAGAATTTGGCAAAATACATAAGTATACCTCATTCTTAAATCAAGCTGCAGAAATAATGCTCAGATCATAAAACAGACATCACCACTAAATTCGTGGCATCGAATTACCCAAAGATTATTGTCTCCACGCCTCGATCTGACTCTGGCACTCCCATGCCCAAGAAGAATTTTGTCTCAATTTTCGTACCCTCTGCAACCTACAATAATGACAGTCCTTTGCCTCATAAACCATGCCTGCAGTCGTACAGTCCGCCCCCCCTCTAGCTAGTGGAAACTCAGCTTAAATGATAACTGGGCAGACAGATGTTCCAACAGAATAGTTAGGCGGATTGGTTATGGTGCTAAAGTTAGAGCGTTGTATGTGGGGAGGTCTCAGGGTCAAACCCACGGGCCTCCCATTTTGGCTCTATAGTTGTAACCTATACTAAAATCAGTTGGCGGCTTCTAGATGTGGCGATTGTTGCCAGATATGGCGGGACCTCCACCAGATTTGGCGGGGTCCCGCCACATATATTTTTTTATTTTTCAGTTACGGGCCCTCCTTAGGCGTTTCGGGGGTGCCATGTGTCGCCTGTTGTTTGGACCACATGACATCCACTGATTGGCCCACCTGGTTGTTGATGTCACCTCCACATCAACCCGTACATGACATGTGGTGCTTTCTGGGGGGGTGCCTCATGGAATTTTTCTACTAGTCCACATGGACCCATGAAAAGCCTATTGGTGGGTGACACATGGAAACCTCTGGTACTTCCATGTGGAATGTTGACGTCGGCAGTCATTATGTTGATGTCATCCTGCCATGTCAGCTACTAACGTCAGCAGTATAGATGATGATGTGGCCCCTCTTGACATGCCATGTTTGATCGCAACTTTGACCATAAATATATTTCAATCCGTAATATGTTTGACGAGCCTTTTGCGTTGTTAGAAAGCTTGTGATACACTCTTTACGATCATGTCATTTTCACTAAGTTTTGGGAACTTTGAATTTTTGCCCTTTCTTTGTCTACTGAAGCCATTCTGAGCGTTCTGAGTTGCCTCTGTGAGTTCTAAGTTGTTCTTAGCCTTCTCTGGATCCTTTTTGGATCACGCCTTTCCACTGAGAGCTTTTTGGACCACCAAAAGTTTTCATCAATCAACAAGTAAGTGAGGGAAGAGTCCCCTCACTTTTTCCTTCTCGATCCACTTTGTCTTTCTTGGATGTGTGCCTTTTAATCCTACTTGAAGATAATCAACATCACCCATGCGTGAAGTCCTCATCCTCCTATCCAAGATGATATCTTCCTGTAGCTCATCCAAGTACTCAAGTGTAAACTCATCAACTAACGATATTGAAACTTCCTTGTCTTGATCCATGATCATGGGAGGCTAAAAAATTTTCAAGTTCTCAACATTCACAACTGAGTAAATCTGCATGTAAGGTGGAAGATCTAGATGAAATGCATTGGTACCACTTTTCTCCAAGATAGTGAAGGGTCCATAATGAATGGGCTTGAGTTTCTTGTCGTCACCCTTCAATCTCTCCTTCCTGATGTGAAGCCATACCTAGTCTCCAACCTGGAACTGATGATCAACCCTGTGTTTGTCATGCCAAGCTTTATACTGTGCTTGAATTTTCTCCAATTGTTCCCCGACTGCCTGGTGTATTTGTTGGATTCTTTGGATGAACTTGTGGGCTATGTCCTCTGTTCGTTCTTCATTTACATCGACATCTCTCTTGTGCATTAAGTCCAAAGGAAACTTTGGTAGGTACCCAAAACATGTCTCAAAAGGTGAGCTCTGAATGGATGAATGTAAAGCTTGGTTGTATGCATGTTGTAAATAGGGTAATTGTTCATCTCATAACTTGGGATGCTTGCGGAAGTAGCCTCAAAGCAAAAGTACCATTGTTCGATTTACCACCTCTGTATGTTCGTCGGACTATGGATGGAAAGAAATGATCCTCTTCAATTAGGTGTCCAACATTCTCCACAAGCTAGTCCAAAATTCCCCAAGGAATCGAGTATCTCGATCTGAGATGATGGATGTGGGTAGCCCAAAGTGAGCCCAAACATCTTAAAAGAAGAGATTACTAGTCTGCTTAGCAGTGATCTATTTTTTACATGGCATCAAGATACACATCTTGTTGAACCTATCCACTATGACATACAAATAATCATGACCCCCTTTGGTCATTGGTAAACCCCCTACAAAATCCATGGAGACACTTTCACATGGATGGGATGGAACAGGAAGTGGTGATTACAGCCTCAGTTTTCTATTAGTGGGCTTGCAAGTAGAACACATCACACACCCCTTTACATATTTAGTTACAATTGCTTTCATTTGAGGCCAGTAACAAAACCTCTGCAAATAAGCCATATTTTTTCCTACCCCAAAATGCCCAGACACAAGAAAAGTGTGAGCTTCCCGTATTACATGGACTCGTTCACTTGTAGGAATACATAGCTTTCCAAGATGGTAGAGTAATTTTACCTGCAGACAATAGTTCTCTATCTGTGCACCAAGGGTTAGCTTCACATGTACTTATTTAAAATCTTCATCGATGGCATATTGTTCTACATAGATATCATGATATAAAGAAGCATTCTTCAAAACAATAGAAGCATCAATAAGAGGTCTAGAAAGCATATTAGCTACATTTTTACTTGTACCCTTTTTGTACTTGATTACCAAGTGAAATTGTTGTAGAAAACCCATCCACTTGTAGTGTCAAGATTGTTGCAATTTGGTCTATGCTTGAAGATATTGTAAGGGTTGGTGATTTGTATGTATGATTGTTTCCTTCCCCAACAAGTAGTGTTTCCATTTCTTTATGCTCTGGACTAATGCATACAACTCTTTATCATATGTAGGATAGCTAACAACAACTTGGTTAAAAGTTTCAGAGTGGTAACAGATAGGCTTACGATATTGCATCAATACTACACCCATGGCATATCCGTTGGAATATGTCTCGATCTCAAAAGGTTGTTGAAGATTCGACAATGTTAATATTGGTGCAGTATTGATCTTCTCCTTCAAAATGTTGAAAGTTTTTTGTTGCTTTCCTTCCCACTGAAAATTGTTCTTCACATGGGTTAAGGCATGTAAAGGAACTGTTATAAAGGAGAAGTTGGGAATGAATCTCCTCCAATACTGGACTACACCTAAGAATATTCGGACTTTGGTTACACTTTTTGGCTCAGGCCATTTTACAATTACATCAATTTTGGAAAGATCAATTTTCAATTGTCCTCCTCCTACAATATGACCTAAGTACACAAGTGTAGTCTTGCCAAATTCACATTTAGACAGTTGTACATACAACTTTTCCCTTTGCAAAGCATCCAATACTTGCTTTACATGCCTCACATGCTCATCCCAAGTTCCGCTAAAAACAAGAATGTCGTCTAAATATACAATCACAAAGTCATCTAGGAAAGCCATGAATACATCAGTCATCACACGCATGAAATTTGTCGGAGCATTACAAAGCCCAAACAGCATAACTAACCACTCAAACAATCCTCGTTTGGTTTTAAAGGCAGTTTTACATGCATCTTGTTCTGGGACTCTAATTTGATGATATCCACTGCACAAATCCAACTTAGTGAAATAAACAACATTCTTCAATTGATTAAGTAAATCATCTATGCGAGGAAGAGGGTATCGATTATTCATCGTGATTTTATTTAAAGCCTGGTAATCGACACACATTCACCATGTGCCATCCTTCTTTGGCACCATCACGATCAGAGAACCGCAAGGAGATGAACTGGGCCTGATAACCTCTTGATCCAATAAGCCCTGTACCTGCTTCTTAATCTCTGTCATCTCCACAACTGACATCTTGTACATGCCCACATTAGGAAGAGGAGAATCTTGTTGAAGATGTATCTCATGTTGGATTTCCCTCTTAGGAGGTAATCCATTTGGTTCCTGAAAAATGTC
>ML792994.1:242030-265635 GCA_009831015.1 Picea engelmannii
ACAATTAAGCATGGGTTCTCTTACTCCACAAAGCGTCTTCCCGTGAGGGATTTCACCATAAGGGGACCACTTTGGAGTTCATCCATATTTACTTCTTATCAACCATGACAAAACAATAATGAGTCATATTTACATCAAACACTGTCCATTACCCAAACCTTTGTGCTATGGGTCTTTCTTCAAGGGTTGACATCAATGACAACCAACCTTAATCAACACATAATGTTCCATAGATTAAAACAAACATGTTGCAATGCCAACAATGAAAAAGAATAGATACACATTAGGTATTCCCATCTACAAAAGAAAGATGCAAAGCAAATCTATATCGAACAAATTAAAGACACTCTTAGGATCACATGTGTGATTTTTGAGCAACTGCATTTTCAAAAGAATATTACATGTTTCACCCACGACTTGGAAAAAGAATACGTGAGCTTGAAATTGAATGACAGAACGTTCTCCAGTAGAAAAATATGTGTTTCATGTAAAATCTCACTCCAAAATTGAAAAGTCTCACAATTTGAAACACTGAACCAAATAAGATGTAGCACATTGTTACCAGATGTAACTACACTTTCAGAACTTGAAGAGAGACTTGTATCACTATGAAGTGCATTTGCACAGATTAGACCATGGGGTTATAAATGGTTCGAAATGGGTTTAATAGGGTCAATTATCAATGTATCTATACATATGGATGTTGTGCAAAAAGCATTGCCACAAGCCATGGACGACACACTGATAATTGTTGTTGCCTTGAAGCAACATCTCCAATACAAGAATGCATACTAGACAGGTAGAGTACGTGTCAACATTGTCATGAGAGCATTGAAAGAATTAAATTCCAAAAATCTGTATAGGGTCGAAAGCATATGTATAGACGAGAACTGGAATCATGTTCTTCAACAAGAGAATGCCAACTCCATGCAAAATGCATAGACTATTACTCAAAGTGATACAGATGGTGAATCAGACAATGAAAACCCTACCGAGACGTTAGTTCATGGACTTGTAGAGTCACAACGCATTTGTGACTTGCAGGGAAAGATCATTGAACTCGGGCCTACTGAAGGGAAACGCCCACTTGGAATTTTCAAGGACAAAAATGCAGAAGAATTGAACTTTCCCACACTTTTCTATGGAGACCCACGTGACGATGACATTACAAAACGTTTTCGCTACCAAAAATTAGTAAAATGGGAGTTGTTGCAACCAAGCGATGATTTGTCATGTTACATAACAAATCTATTTTTCAAGACAATGTGAATAATAATTGAGAAATTTCTCTGCTACGTCTGGGTGCGAATAAGAAAAGCTCGACTGCGTGGAAGGAAGATATTAGCAAAAGAATTCAAGTACAAAGTTAACTTAGATAAACTGTTGAAGTATGGTATTGGATACATAGATTTCAAGAACATTCAGATCTCTCTCGATCACTTGCAACAATTAAAAAAAATGTTATTTGCAATGATCTGAAAATTGGGGACCCCACCTTTTTTGTCACATTTACAAGGGTAGAACATCGATGGACTCCATTGATGACTACACTAAATGAGCTACATGGAAACATAAAGAAGACAAAGAAAACTGATACATTGGAAGTAAACGATATTGACTACCTCATAAGGAAAGACCTGATCACATGTACTCGTTACTATAGACATAAAATCAATGCCTTAAAACAAATGATATGTCATGACGACACGTTCTTTGAAAGAGTTTCAGATCACTACTTTGTAACAAAGCTCCATAATAGGAGAAGTGAACATGAACATGGACTCTTGTGGATAGAAAATGCTCCAATATACAGAAAGTATAGTAACACACAAATAGAGACGTTTGTGGATCAGTACATGATGTGTGACACGAATCATTTAGATCTAGAACTTTCCAAAGTCCATAGGCACTACCATAAAAAGAGTTGTAAAAAATACAGAAACTCATATTAGATACAACTTTCCTATGTCGCCAATGAAAATGATGAAAGTCATTGAACCACTTAGTTTAGTCAACAACATTCTCATTGAGAAATAAAAATCCCTACTCACATTTCTAGAGCAAATAGATTATGACAACTTGATGAGATTTGGGGACTTCTTGATGGAACTGAAGATAACAGAAGATGAGTTCATCCAATTACTACAATCTACACTAAAGCAACCAACAATATTCCTTAAATGAAAATTGTCACATATTTGGAACAACAATTTCTCCAAGGAAATGCCAAATATGTGGAATGCAAACACAAATACATAGTTCGTTCTCAATGCATATGTTGCAAAATCATATTGTTCCTCATACATGACAAAAGTTTACAAATATATGACAAGTGTGTTTAGGAGAATACACATAGTACATGAAACAAGTTGAATTGATGTTATGCAGATGATAAATACACTTGGAAATACATTGCTTAATATTCAACAAATGTCAACTCAACAGGAAGTTGATATTGCACTTTCCCTACCATTGTGTTCTAGCTCAAGGGAATGTATCTTCATAAACATGTCTCCACCTGGTGAACATGTGTTCATGCCTAAGCCACCATTCCTACTAAAAAAAGAACCTGATAATTTGGAGGACGTGATGTGCCACTCCATTATTGATTACTACATCAAGCGTCCAACTTCTGTCAAGTATATCTGCCTTGCAGAATTTGTATATAATTACAAGAAAAATGGTGCACGCATATCAAAAAAGAAAAAACCAAATGTAATATGGGTTGTCAAATACAACAAACACATTGACTATGAAAACTTTTGTCGTGAGAAATTTATGCAATACGCTCCATTCAAACAAAGCAAAGAGACATTAAAACATATTTTTGCTACATGGCATGTTGCATGTACTTTTTTATCAGAGTACAATACAAACCAATGAGGCTAACTTTACATACAACATCAACCCAACATGGGGCGATTTAGAAACTACACTTGAGAAACTAGATAGTCTTCCAGACACTGATGATACAATCGTTGACCTACAAACAACTAGAATTGGCTGCGAACATTATGACTTACAAGTAAATCTTCAATGTCCTCAACAATCTAATATGGAAAAAAGTATCAATCTCAGGGTTCAAGTCACAAAGCATCCATTTTTCCTCGAGAATGAAGAATATTACATAATAGAAGACTCTAAATAGAGAACAACAAGCAATTATCAAGGACATTGCCATAAAAAACATAGGGACATACACACACCCATCCACTTGTTCCTTATAGGGGGAGCAGGAACATGCAAGACATTTACAACAACGTGTTATTCCAAATGATTATACAAATCTATAGTGGATGCAGTACAAGTGACCCTTTGAAACCAAAGGGACTAATACTTGCATATACAGGTAAAGTTCCATACAATGCAGGTGGAACAACAATCCACTCTACATCGCTAATGCCTTTTAACAAGTCCCAATTCCTTCCACTTAACAAAGAAATGTTAGACAGATTGTCAAAGCTTTATGACAAACTACAACTTATCTTCGTAGATGAAGCCTCATTGATCAGAAGTCAATTCCTATACGCCATTGACAGTCGACTTAGGAACATAAACCATGTGCAAACCAAGTACTTTGGAAACGTTGAAATGGTTTTCTATGGTAATCTTTACCAGACACAATCGATACAAGATTCTCTATTTTTTTAGCATCCTACAATAACATGCAAACATTGACACACAACTTTTGGGAACAGAATATAAAATGCTATGAGTTACAAACTACAATGCGCTAGAGAGATGAAAATTTCATTGCGATTTTGAACAAACAACCAAACAAGTGATGACTTGGCATATATCAATGCACATTGTGTGTGCATCGTGCCAAATGACCCAACATTTCCATACCTATTTTACAAAAACAAGGATGTTGCAATGCATAAAAATTACATGCTCTCGCTCATGTATAGTAATGAAATTATGGTCAATGCAATAGACCTAGAGGAAGAGAACCATGTGGCGATGTGCCACAGCATGAGCATACAACTACTTTTCCTTCGCAACTCATCCTAAAATTCGAAATGCTAGTTGAAATATATGTCTGCAATTATGATTCACAAGATGGCTTGGTCAACCATGTGGATGGAATACTAAAATCATATACAAAAATAGATAGCATTGATGTTCTGTGGATTCAGTTCCATGATTTTCTTATTGGACACTAACAAGCTAAGAAGTTAGCTTACCTATACAACTCAGACACCCCATACAACTGGACACTTGTATTGCGCATCGCAAAACTAATATCGATGACATCGAAGACAGGTTAGGTAAAGATCCGAAAATAACTTCCAATTCAACTTGCATGTGCACGTACAATACACATGTCTTAAGGTTTGACACTTGATAGTGTTGCATTTGAGCCTACTGGAATACGAATACATGGATTAGTGTACACAACTTTGTCCCATGTAAGAACATAGAGTCCTTGTACTTGTTAAATGCTCTCACTAATGAGAATTTCAGGGTGAAGCAAAAAGTCAACATTGAGATGCAACTCCTTAAGAGTAGTGAAAAATGGACTCTAGAGTATGATTCCAAGTCAATACGGTCATAATCATCCATTTCAATTCTCTCACTAAAACACATAGCCTAAATGCACATATTAATGATATACTCAGCGATTATGACATAATGCATTATGATATTTTGTGCCTATAAGAAACCTACATGGAAAATGAGCAATTCCAAAACTTCAATTGCATATCAAATTACATTAAACATGGAGTGATGATACTAGTGGAAAAACATATACCAATTTTGGAACATGTGCATTTTGAAGAACAAAATGTCGAGGCAATGCTAGTGAAGACAATGGTTCATGAATCACAAATTGCAATACTGAATATCTATGCTGCACCACATGCAACTTTGACCAGCATATTGAACATCATTGCAACAACATTGCACCATCTACATTTGAACAAAATTATTATTAGTCAAGGAGACTTCAACATTGACATGTTATAAAGCAATGACAAAACAAGAAAATTAGAAAGCTACATGTGTAGTCACAATCTCCACTTCTTATTGCACAGGGTAAATCATGTACAAAAAACACTTATTGATCATCTATGGTCAAATGTGCCTAATGTACAATCCAACGTCTTTTTCTCAGATGCCTACTAGACTAACCATGGTACAATTTATCTTCTACTTGAATTATGAAACACATATAAAACATATTACAAAATTAAATATTCCAATGTGTCAAAGCATACTTGCATATATTTTTTACATATATACAAATCCCCCTTCTCTTTCCAATGGATCAAATAACTCCAGCATGGATTCTATTTGTATAGTCCATAAGTAACCAATCAATGAAGAAAAGATACGACACATATACATCAACTGTCTCTCTGGATTTCCTTATATTGGACAACTTTTGCATTGTCGTTAGATACATGGTATCATCTAACTTCTGAGAAAACTTTGCTTTCTAATAGATTTTCACGCAAAGAAACTATGTACAAACACATCCATGAAATGGGAAATAGAAAGGTACATGCTTATACGTTTATCTTTTACTTTGTCGTTTTGATCTCTTCTATCATACATTAATATTGCATGGTGTCCCCACACATTACCTTATTTGCATGCCCATTGTAATTTGTTTATTGCCAACATTGCAACAACTAAAGAAGAGAAAGAGGTACTAAGTACAGGACACTAGGAAACTCAAGAACAATGTTCCAAAAGGTATGTCAATAATCATTGTGAAGCCCTAAGTATCTTGATATGTTATATGTCTTATGTCTTTTCCCCTACAAAAAAAATGTCAGAGCAACATACAATATGATGTACATGCATGTTTTTTACATAGTCATTGTCAAGAAAAGGAAAAGTTGGACAAGTGAAGGAAGTGTGGGCAGTCAGTCGTCATGAATATCAAAACAATCAAAAACACATGCTTAAATATTCATAAATTATGTCCCTATTACATTTAGGAAATAGATATTATAAGTTACTTATTCTTCTATGCCATGGTAAATATGCTAATGTCATATATTGTCATTGTTTTCAATTCACAGAAGATATTGGCATAAACAAATAAAGAAAACAACACAATGAAACATGCATAACCTAAGACGTGTGCCTATCAAACTCCAACCAATGTAATTAATTTAAATTGTGAGACTACTTTTGCAGACATGGAAAAAAAATGTATATCAATACTTATGTTCAAACATTGTCAACAGGCCCAGAACAACATCACCAAATATAGTATCAATAGAAGACTTGAACAATAGTTGAATGGGTGAAATATTCATCAGAGACATAATGGTCACATACAACACCTACTTGGACAAAGCAAATAGGACACACCGCATACTACATGTTGATATCACTGACAACAAGGGACTGATGACAGTCACTTTGACTGTCCTTGCACACTTTGTTAAAAAATACGAGGAAAATATCATGCATGGTAATGGAATATTCATTACAGACTTTAAAATACTACCAAAAACTATATATGATCATGGTGACTACGATTGTATTATCTCTCTAGATGACTCAAGTGTTGTAGAAACAATGCCAACATCTTGCACCGAACATAATTTCATTCCAAACACAACAATAAGACAATTTGTTGAAAATAAAGACTTGTATCCAATTGCAATCATTGGCGCTGCCATGACATATATGAGAAAGGTTAGGTTGCAATACATTCTCCCTATAAAGGATGGCGAATCGAATGACGACAAGGAAATGATACCACTTACGTATCCTTTTTATTTTCTTACTTTCACATCCTAAGATGTCCCCAATCATATTCCATAATTGTTGTAATGTTATATGTTACAACTTCAACTTTTCAACACACATGCACATTTATTTTATTCAATGGAACAACAATTGCAAAAGGGGAATTTTCCTTTATGCTTTTCAAAAATATAACCAAGAAGAGATATTTCAAATAAAAGGTCTTTTGTGCAACATAGTCAACATTTATAACAGTGTTGAGAACAAACACAACAAAAGATTTGAAAAAACTAGCATGCTCCACGATTGTTGTAGGTATACATACACAGTTCCATCCATGAACTTCATATACAAAATTGGCTTTACACATACACATTATGTTGCTGACTATATTAACTACTATGTCATTTACACAGGTTGAAGGTGCATTGGCAACAACAAATACATACTTGACTCCCTTCGAACCTGTGTGCGTCAACTACAATTCACCCGCTTCTACCTCTGCATTAATAGATGGTGCCACAATTGACTATGTAATATGCAATCAGGAATGCCCTTATGAATATAAACATTGCCTCAATGCTATCATTCGAACACTAGACAACAATATTGTGCAATGTACAATTAGACAACCAATATTCCAACATGTACTTCCTCGTCTGATGCAATTTCCATTGAATCATATATTCATAAAAAAGCAAGTACCATGTATATGCTATGTGAATTCCAATTACATGGTAAGTTTACATTAAATGAGGACAATGGGGTCCTACATATCAGTTGAACATAAAACAATTACAACGAACAAATTAGTTGAAGAGAAAAAAGGTGCATCAGACAATCTCACTTGGACTGTCCTAACTTATCTTTGGCCTCATATATTGTTGTAAATTGGTTCTAACTTACCTTTGACTTTTTCTTTTTTTTACAGAAACTAAAAGTTCTTTTTTTATATATAAAAGGAACTACTGAAGTCATTGTTTAGAAAAAGGGGTGTTGGTTCAAGGAACCAACTACTAGTAATTATGATTGCTTACTACAAGGACTTGTCCAAAAAGACTGCATCTGATATCTAGAAAAACAAGTAATTCTAGATACTTCTTGCATTCTGAGATTACTAGACATAGCCATAATTACAAAATTTGGGAACTATCTACCATTCTTACAGCTTCTTGTCCTCCGGGCTTCGAGCTTCTTTTGGAGTCATGTCCATGGCGATGTTCAGGTCTGGCAGGACTGGGACGACTCTACTCCCGCACTCCTCACTTTGGCTTTGATCTGCGTAATCCTGGGCTCTGGTTCCATGCAATTCTTCTAATCTTTCACCTTGTCTTCTTAAGAAATCAACCTCAACTTGGAGCTGGTTTATCAGGGCTCGGTGTTGAGACATGGTTTCCATCGTGAAGCTTAGAGTGGTGCTATGTGAATCTAATCTTGGGGCCAGATGTTGGGTGGTGATGAAATCGTCATCGACCATCTCCTCCTCTCAGTTTTCCTGTCTTGGGCGCTGATCCATTCTGACGGTTCCACTGTCTGGCGTGTCTTTTCTGAGTTTTTTGGTGTGGTATGCGTCTGCGCTTCCAATGTTGTTGTCTGGGTATGAGTCTTGCATGTGTCGCTGGGCTCTGGGAGTTTTGTCAAAGGTCGCTTCTCTTCAGACTGGATTGCCTCTTAGAGTGCCCACTTCCAATTGGATCCTATTCCAATATCCACACTTAATTCCTTCACGATGGCATTTTCTGTTATGCCCTCTGGGAAACCCGATTTTATCGTCATGCCCTTGAGTCATGGCCCTTACCTCTTCTTTTTCTGCTCTGTAATTGTTATCTAACATCTGGCTTGAATTTCTGGTGCGTTTCCCTTCGCCTGATATACTTTTTATTTCACTAAAATTCTTGTGGATGTAAAAACAATGAATTGGGCTCTGTCCTTCCTATAAACCCCTTATGGAATTCATTCTTGAACGTGTGAAATGATGCCCATGAGATGAGATGGAATGCTCTACCAGCATCCAAATGTTGTGGAGCCTTACTTCAATCTTTTCCCATTATGTTATCTCGCACTCCATTAATGGAGGGATAAGGGGAAGGGTGAAAGTGTGTGGTGGGAGTGACCTCATATGCAGGATCCCACGGCGGGTGAACCTCTTCCAGCACTGGATATCCAAATTCGTCAGCTATGACGTACCACCTCTCACATTCCTAGATCTGGCTAAGTACACAAATCCCCCAGGCATGTCGGGAGTTCGTCCTAATGAGTTGTTGCGCTGGAGAGCCACGTGGAGGTGGTTGTTGAGTGGAGCATCGACGTGAGTGTGTTGGGGCATTGGAGAGGCGTTAAGGGGGTGCTAGAAACTCATTCTGACCCAAAACTTCCAAGTGACCTATGTTTCTGCCTATGGCTCTATTCGCCTGCTCATTTGCGCTCTCATTGTTGGCTCGTCGAACATGATAGAAGGTGGGGATCATGGAAGAAAGTGTGTCCCTGGTTCTATCGATGATTCTTTTCAGAATTGAGTTCTTTGGATTTTTTCTTTTAATGAAGTACCTTATTATCATCTTAGGGTCTTCTAGGATGATCAGTTGGTTGATTTGACGATCCTTCGCTATTTGAGCCCCTTTGAGAAGTGCATAAGCCTCTACTGAGTTGTTAGTGGTTATGCCTAGATTCCATGAGTATGTTAGCAACCTTTGTCCTCTAGGGCCGAACAGAATCCCTCCCGCACCTGCCTCCCCTGGGTTCCCTTTAGAGGCGCCATCAAAACATAGAACATGACTCTTTTGAGTATTTAGCCAACTTTTGAACTCTTGAGGTGAAAACTGAAGCTGCCAGCATGAAGTCTTTTTTGGAAAACAAGTGAGGGGGACATCCGGGAGGTTTGGTTAACCATGCTTCTTCTTCTGGTCTCAATGGATCCCCTGCTCAAATTGTTGTTTTCTTGGACGATAAAAACTCCCTTAGTTGGTCGATTGCATTTATCGCAACGACAAGGGGAGAAATAGTTTTTCCCTTGAAAATTCTTTTGTTTCTTGCCAGCAAACAAATTTTATCGAGGCCTTCTAGGCTCGACTTAGATTCGGGTTCCTCTGAAGTGATCCTTTGAATTTTTTTGCCCATTTACCAATTAGGCTTCTGCTAATTGTCGACCTTGAGATTTGGGGGACTAATTCAAGGTAAACATTGTTCATCACCTATCTATTGAAATTGCAATTTAGGAATAAATGATCGATGCTTTCCAAGCTATCGACGCACATGGCACATCTAAACGGTCCCGTATAGCCTCTTTTGTTCAAATTTTCACCTGTTAGGAGTTTATTATGAGCCAATTTCCAGCAGAAGATGTTTATTTTTGAAAGGTTGTTTGGGCTCCATATCTCTTTCCAGATAGCAGATTTGGTTGGGATATCGCAGCCTTCTAAGAGTTGCTTGTAGCCCGTCTTCACTGTGTACCCTGCTTTCCCCAGCTTCTATTGTCGTTTTGACTAAGGCAGACTCAGGTGTTTCCAGAGATCGCCAGAAGGATCTGCTTAGCCTTGTCTCTCAGGAGAGGAGGGACCTTGCCCAGATTACAGCTTTCCCAAGTGCCATTCTTATGCCAGTTTGAAATATTGTAGAGGGTGGATTTTCCAGAAGAGGACAGCCAGAGCTTGAAATGGTTCAGAGAAGGGATGCTAGAGAGGACCCTCGTCTCTGAGAATTTATCCTCCCAAATATTGATTTCTTTTTCGTTCCCTGGGTTCCAATTGAGGTGGGATTGTATTAGCGGTACAAACGCCCGAATAAGCTTCAAGATGGGGGAGCCTAATTGCCCAAGGTCTACTCCCTCCACGCATCTTTTTCTGACTTTGGATAAGTACGTATTGCATAGTGTTTTTTTCCACCATTCTTTTTCACCTGTGATTACACGCCAAATTATCTTGGCTCCCAATGCTAAGTTTATCTTTTCCAAGTCTTTAATGCCCAACCCCCCATTTTCTTTAGGGACGCAGATAATAGCCCAATTTACCATATGGAATTTCATTATCCTTGCCTCCTTGTCAAAGAAATTTCCTTGTAATTTTGGCCATTTCTTTCTTGATTCCCACCGGAGCATAGAGGGATGAGAATTGGAAAATTGAAAAGGAAGATAGTATTGCTTTTATTAAGATGACCCTGACTGTTGGATTTAGCCACGTGGCTCCCCAAATTTCAAATTGATCTTTAAGTTTTTGGAGTATCACCTGCCATGCCTCCCCAGGGAGGGATTTGATACTGATGGGAGTGCCTAGATACTTGAAGTATTTTCAGTCCGTCGTGAAGGATAATTGGAGGAAGTTGGCTATTCTAGCCATTGTTCCCGCTTTTATGTTCCAGGAATAAATTTGACTTTTAAGTTTGTTAATAAGTCCTCTCGATGTTTGTTCGGACTGGTCCAGTACGAGTTTGAATCTTCGGGCCATTGTTTGGGAAGCTCCTCCAAGAAGAAGAGTGTCATCAATGAATTATGAGTTATTTATCCTTCTAACGCCCCTAGCAATTTTCAATCCTGGAATATTTCTGGTGGCCCTCTCTTGCTCCAGTCTTTTGTTTAGAGTTCCTGCCATAATAGCATACAATAGAGGGGAGAGAGGGCACCCTTGTCTGAGACCTCTTGTGGATTGAAAAAACAGATTTGGGTGGCCATTGATTAACGACGCTATCCAAGAGGATGAGATACAAGCCTTGATCCAGGAGATGAAGGAGATATGAAAGCCAAATTTGTTTAGCACATCAAAGAGGAATTCATGCTTCACTCGATCAAAGGCATTTGCCATATCAATTTTGATTATCAATCCTTTTTCTTTGTTCGTAACACTGGTGTGGATAGCCTCCTGGACTAGGATTATGTTGTCCCAAATTTGTCTTTTGGTCACGAAGCTCCCTTGATTTGGGAGAATTATCCTTTGGAGGAGGTGTTTTATCTTTTTGACTATAATTTTGGTGAGAATTTTGTAGGAGACATTGCAAAGAGAAATGGGACGAAAATGATCAAAAGTGTTTGCATTTTTAGCTTTAGGTATCAGCGCAAGAAAGGAGGTATTGGTGGCTCCTCCTAGATTACAAGTAGAATGGACATATCTAATCATGCAAAGTAGGTCCTTTCTAATGATTTCCCAACAATTTCTATAGAAGTGGGGAGTGAAACCATCTGGACCAGGCGCTTTATATGGGTCGAATTGGAAGAAAATTGTTCTAACTTCCTCTTTTGTGACTACCTTTGTCAGTTCTTGATTATCCTGATCTGTTATCAACTACGAGATCGGTTCCATGAACTGCATACTATGTTCTTTATTATCCTCTCCATCCTGGGTATAAAGATTTTTGAAATGAGAAGAGGCTTTCTTTTTTATCTCTTCAAAGGAATTAATTACTTCTCCTGTAGCTTTTTTAATTTCATCCACTGTGTTCTTGTGTTGTCTTGCTTTGGCTTGCTTATGAAAAAAGAGGTATTTTTGTCTCCTACTTGGAGCCACAAAGCTCTGGATTTTAGTCTCCATTCCTTTTCTTCGTTGTGGAGTGCCCTTATGTAGTTTTGAAAATGATTTTTCTCCTGATCGAGGTGTCTGGAATGTACTTCACTGTTTTCCATTATAGTGTGAAGCTCTTCTAAATTCTTTTTGTGTCTTTCTACTTCTTCCTTTGTGCTTTTGAAGGAAACTTTGGCCCAATCTTTTAATGCTTACTTTGTCTTTTTCAATTTTTTCTCCCAAATATACACAGGGGTTCCATCCACCCAGGTAGACCAAGTCGAGGAGATTAGGGGGAGGAAGTTCGACGAATCAAACCACAAACGGTTGAATTTGAAAGGAATGGGGCTCGGGTTTTTTTCTTTTACAAGAGAAAGTGTTATTGGGCGGTGGTTTGAGATGCCCTAAGACACAATTTGGGAGGAGATGGAGAGCGTGTGGAGTAGAAGAGGGTTGTGGATGAGGAAATGGTTTAGTCTGGCGGCTATGTGACCCACCCCTGTCCTTTTGTTGCTCCAAGTATATTTCCCTTTGGAGGGCTGGACGTCAAATAGATCTAGGTCCGAGATAAAATCCTCCATATGTTCCCTGAACTGGTCCCTAACAGAGGACCCTCCCTTTTTCTCCCCTTGGTGAAGTGTTATGTTGAAATCCCCTGCTATTATGCAATTTTCTTGGGTGCCTAACTCTCTAATTTTCATTAGCGTTTCCCAGCATTCCCTCTTTTCCCAGTGATTATTAGGCATATAAACATTGCAGATATGGTAGATAATACCTGATTGGAGGTGCTTTAGTTTTACCAACGTCTAATGAGTTGATTCCACTATGCGATCCTCCTTGTAGAGTTGAGTGTTCCACATTGTACAGATCCCTCCTGAGGCGCCTCTAGTGTTCAACATAGTTTCGCTACTTGATTTCCATAGTTGCTTCATTTCTCGTAAGGCCTCATCGCCCTGAAGTTTTGTCTCCTGGATTAAGAGGATATGGGGTTTTTCTATTCGAATTAACTTTCCCATGGCTTGTTTTTTCTCCCGCTGGCCCATACCTCTACAATTCCAGGAGACTACCTTCATTACTTACTATTGTTCTTTGGTGCCCCTCTCTTCGTGGGCTGATACTGCGCCTTTGTTGCTTGGGCTTTTCCATTTTTCCCTTCTTTTTTGAGGATTTCCTCCAGTGCTGGTTGGGTTCCCAGTTCTTTGTCCTGGGTAGTCACTCTTTCCCTTCTTGTTTTATTTGTTCTCCTTCATGCTTTCATGGTTCGAGCATTCTTTGGGATTTCCAGATCCATTTCTTCTCCAGAGTCTTCTTGACTATCTTCCTGCTATGCTTGGTGTATTTCCTGGAGTCGGGGGTCTGGATCCTCTGGGGGGGTCGCGAGATCCGCATCCTGATCTGGGATGTTTTCTTCTATATTTTATTTAGAACTAATCAACTTTGCTTCTAAAGTTTCCAAGGGTTCATATTTGTTCTTACTACTTTTGGCTTCATCTTCAATTTGTATGGGGGATTTCCCTTTACTTGGCGAGGGAGGTATGGAATTGCTTTTTCTCTCTTGTTGTTGGTTGCCTGCTCTATTCGTCATTTTATTTCTTTTTTCTTGTTTCCATTGTCTAGATGCCTTGTTTTCTAGATGCTCCTGGATCGCCTTAGGACAATTTTTGGAAAAATGTTCGTATTCATGACAAGATTTGCACTTAAAGGGGAGTTGTTCATAGTCCACAGTTTAGATGTATGACCACCCATCCAAGGTGAGTTGGATTTATTTTGGGAGCCCTTTTTCCAAGTTTACTTCTACACATAGCCTTACGCAAGATTGTATCCCATCTCGTGGCTTGACTCGATCGATGAACCTTCCCAGAGCGTTGCCTATATTTTTTATTGTTTCATCATTCCAACAGTGGAGGGGAAAGAAGGGGAAACTAACCCATACTGGAACCGATGAGGGGATGTCATTCTTCGAACTGAAGTTTGGAGTCCATTTGTTCAGATACATCCCTCTGGTTCCCATGAAATACAGGGCATTCCTGAAGATCAAATCTCGATCTGCTTTATTTTCAAAGAGAAAAACGTAGAAGCCCTTACCACAAAATGTTGTAGAAAGTTGTCATTTGATTGTTTTCTTCCAGTTCTGTACTATCCATTGAGCCATAGATTTGGGGGACGGCCAGAGTCTGGTAAACTGCCCTATCAGACTGTTTTCGGCAAGACGAAGAGCAAACGGTCTCGAAGAGGGGGAGCGAACATAAACTTTTGGAATCGCTTCTAGCCTTTTGATGAATCGGGACGGAGGGGCTCCCTTGGCAGCTTTAGAGTAGGAGGAGATCAGTGCTTGAAACACTGCAAGATCAGGCAATGGCGGGGGTTGGGGGGAATCCCCTGAGCCCAAGGCCATGGCGGCCAGCGTAAAAAACCCTAGAATTTGTCAAGGGATTCTCTTGAAGCAGGTTCAACGAATTATTCAAACTACCATTACTCTTCTTAACTTTCTTGTTAGCGAGAACAAAATCTTTGTCCAGAATCTGAACCAATATTAACCTCCAACTCACTTTTCACTTTATACGTTGTCCTATAATGCATTGAGAAGAAACAGAATAGATCTGTAAATTAACTTGGTCGGGAATTGTAAACCCCCAAAAGGGAAACGAACAACCCTCATTTTCAATGATTTTTGTTCCTGAGTCATTTTGGTTTGGCTTGTCCTGTATTGCAGTTACTTTTCTCAACAATCAACGAATTTGTTGTCATTAAATATTTTTTGACAATATGCCCACGTAGAATATTGTACTGCAATTTTTTTTTGTATTGTAAGTTGGAACAATGTGTTTATGGCTGCTGAGTCATTTTGGTTTGGATCGAGTCTATATTGTAGTTAGTTTTCTCAACAATCAATGAATTTATATGTTTAAGACTTGTCATCTTGTTAAATCGTTTCTGGCAATATCCCCACATAGAATCTTGTACTGCAATTTTATTTGTGTTGTAAGTTGTAACAATGTATTTATGGCAATATGCTCTTAGACATGTTTGCATTAAAAATCAGGAAACAAGAAACAATGTTACACATTTGCATCAATGCCACAATGTGACATGTTTGCATCAAAATAAGGAAAATATTTTTTGGCAATATGCCCACATAGAATCTTGTACTACAAGTTTATTTGCGTTGTAAGTCACACCAATGTATTTATGGCAAGATGCTCTTGGACATGTTTGCATTAAAACTCAGGAAACATGAAACAATGTTACATGTTTGCATCAATGCCACAATGTTACATTATTGCATCAAAGTCAGGAAACAAGAAACTTGAGTTTCACATATAATATCATTGGTCGAAGCTACTCCACAAGTTACTTCCCAAGAGCTCCACCATAATTCTATTAGATTTTGCGATTTCACACAAGGAAATGAAAGAAGGTATTCAAATAATGAGATTGTACAATACTTGCTATGAACTATAGTTCAGGTAATTACAAATTCACACTGTAGTTTTCTACATGAAGAAGGTAAAGCGTTGTATTCCATACTTCAATCTTGTCTTTAAGCATTTCTATATCCATGTAGGTAGGAGGGCTATCGTGGATTAGCTCCAGAAAAACCCAGACCTAAGCACCTAACAAATGAAGCCATATGGCATGACTTCTATGTGTTGCTTTTGCTACTATGATCATTTTAAACTATGTTATTTTATCCCATGTGCTCAAATACTTTCACAAGAATCCTCTTTGCCAAAATTGCCTTGAGTTCTTTAGGTTTGCCTTTTGGAACACTACCCATATCCACAAAATTATTGATACAATCATTGAATTCCAACTTCAATTTCTTGATAGAAAATACCAAACAAAACAAACTAACTTAGGCTATATAAACCAAACACGGGATATGCACCAAGTTGACCACAAAAATAATAATTTGACTGGCAACAAATGCAATGTTCAAGGTTCTTCTTTCTTTCCCTCATATCTTTTCATTCTCCAATCAAGGACAAATTCTCATTTTCTTGAGCAAAACTTACAGAGAAATGCTATATGGAAGTTGTTCACCTTCTGGAGGCCAAGTCTTCTAACAAACAATAGTTCGACTTCATCAACAACTACTTTTTCCATTGATGGACATTTAAGTGCATAAGTAAATGCAACATCCATGCATTAAAGAAACCTTACATAAATACTAAGTTATACAAATCAATGGCTTTTAAATTGAGGGAATAAAAACTTAATATATTATCTTTCAATCAACGTGTGATATGTTAATTTCAAAGGTCACATGATTTGGCGGCCATCATTGACAATTAAGTTTTATATATGACATACACTTATGTTCTATTATTTCATCCGCCACATGCATGCATTAAAAGAATAACTTGAAAATTGTTGATGATTGGATCTATTTTATTACAATCATGAAGAAAAGAATAACCTGAATATTATCGATCGCTCAATCTATCTGTTATACCAAAAACCATCATATTCAAAGTTATTGGAATTGATTTTGAACCAAACAACACAAAGTTTTTCTTTAAATTATTGTTGGCTTTAATTGTAATTTTTATATGTTGAGTAGATTTTTTATTATTATATTTAAATTTAAACTACTCACTTTTTATGAACATCAAGGGAAACAATATCTAAATGTTCTGTGATCATCTTCTAGGGTTAATCCTCGAGAATTCAGTTGGAAAATTTGAGATCCTTTCAACATAACATCGTTGAAACTGCCTCCTATACGAAAAGCAATCATATTTGCAAAAAAAAAATTGGAATTGAATTTGAACCAAACAGCATAAAGTTTATGCTTTCAACTATGAGTGGCTTTGATTTTGTTTTTTATATGTTGGGTAGATTTTTATTGTTATTATATCTAAATTTACAATATTCACATTTTATCATAACGTCAAGGGAAACAAAATCTATAATCTTCTAGGGTTAAGACTAGAGATTTTGGTTGGGAAATTTGAGATCCTTTTAGCATAGCTTCATTCAAACTTCCTGTTATACTAGAACACATCTTATTCAAAGTTATTGTAAGACACCCAACCCCCTAAGTACCTTCTAAGGGAATGAGGTATAAAAATTTCACTTCTCCTAGAACATCTCTAAATCTATTTTCGAGGGCAACATCCTCTTCTGCTCATCGAGAGCTTTCCAATTATTATCATTTTTCTCAAAACTGAGCTCTGGATCAAAAGTTAGGCCCTTTTAAAGTTTTAGGGCTTTCATTGGCCAAAGGCCACCTTACTGCCACGTGGCATCCACACCATTATACTGATATGACGTGGTGTTGATGTGTCACCTTCAAGCGCAACATGGCATACTAACTTGTGGGTCCATGTGGCATTGAACAATGTGGCCAAAGCCACAACTCCTCCTGTGAGGAATCAAAGCAACAGATGGGCGGTGGAGATCCGTCCCAATCTAGATCAACGGTCCACCTCTCCTCACAACTCCCTATGTATGTTCGAGGTTTAACGTAGGGGGAGGGACCGTGAAACTCAGCTAGAGTTAAGCCTCTGGTGAAGTGTCGCAAGTCGGTGGATTACGTCCCCCTCCGCATATGGTTAACCTAACCACACAAGACCACCCCCATAATTAATACAGTGGTGACACGTCTCTTAACGACTTCAACATGATAGGGACCTACTTTGCCAACTTGGCTTAACCATGGCGTGATGCGTGGCCACCAGGACATTGGCCCGTCGGCCTACTTATACCTTCGAACAACAATGCCTGATTTGTCGACACCCCTGCCACATGGCACTGACACAACCTACCACATTGCATAACACGTGGCCCTATCATTTCCTTCCACCTAGATAACACATGTCACCCATACAACGTCATGAACTGCGTCCTCAAAAGTCAAAATGACCATGACATGTGGCATGCCCTAGACTTGACACATGGACCTCCCACATAGAATGACATGGTATACACGTCATCTTAGCGCATGTGACTTGTCCATTCAGGTGTGGACACATGTCCTCTTTGTATTAGACTGATGGCATCATCCTCCCCCGCTCCAAGCCTACGAGGGAAGGTTGGAACCATACACGAGAACCTTACACCATCAATGTATCGGCTAATCAGAAACCTGGGCCTTGTTTTTTATCTTTAACCAACACTTACACTCCCCAATACCACAGCCAAAGCCACGACTCCTCCTCTAGGAAATTGGGGCAACAAACGAGCGATGAAGATTGGTCCCAATCTAGATCGACGGTTCACCTCTCATTGTGGCTCCCTCCACATGTTCAAGGTTTTAACGTAGGGGGGAGGGGCCGCAAAACTCAACAAGAGCTAAGCCTATGGTGAAGTGTCACAAGTTTCTGGATTACGTCCCCCTCTGCCTATGGTTAACCTAACCACACAGGACTAGCCTCACAATTGATATAGTGCTGACGCATTTTTCGATGACTTCAACATGACGGGGAGCCATTTTTCCAACTTAGTCTAACCAGGGCGTCATGTGTGGCCACCAAGACACCGACTCATCGACCTACTTATACCTTCAAACAACAACGTCTGATCTGTTAGCCCCACTGGCACCCCAGACACGTGGCGTTGACACAACTTGCCACATTGCATAACACGTGGCCATATCGTCGCCTTCCACCTGGATAATATGTGTGACCCATACAATGTCATGAACAACGTCCTCAAAAGGCCAAATAACCATGACACGTGACATACCCTTGGCTTGACACGTGGACTTCCCACACAGATTTTCATGGTATACACATCATCTCAGTGCACGTGACTCGTCTGTTCAAGTGCTGACACTTGTCATATTTGTATTGGATTGATGGCATCATCCTCCCCCACTCCAAGCCTATGAGGGACGGTTGGAACCATACCCAGGAACCTTGCCCCACTGTCATGTCCCCATATTTGGATTCCTCTGCTCTGTAGTTGATGGTGACCTTATGAGCTTATGTTAGCCTGTCCAGAGGTGTAAAATGAGGTTAATAATGACCTTGGGTGATTTGGATGGCTTATATGGGGCCCATACTGGTCCATTCACCATCTTTCATCATCAGGATAATTTTCGCATAGTTCGTTCTTGGTTCTGTGGCATTCCGACGATTTCCATAATTTTGGGTTATAATTGAGCATACTTTAATTAAATACACTAAAGGTATTATATGGGTCATATTATCTAAGGGGATACCTTCATGTAATAGCTCATTGGAATTGGACGAAAAAATTTAGAGGTTGGGATGATGAAAAAGGGACTCCAATGTTTCATAATGTATTAAAAGCCAATTAATCACTTTTTGACAATAAAAAGGGGTGTTTTAAGTGACTTTAAGTTTATAAAGTCAGTTTACTTTAGTAAAAGTGTAAAAGGGTCCAAAAGGGTCAACGAAGAGTTAAAAGAAGAATGAGGACATCTTCTCTCTCATTATGCATTGGTTATTTAACAAAATGAAATTGAGAGAGCTCTTGTGGCTTTGGCTCTTGGGACAAAAAACCCTATAGAGTTTTGAGATTGGTTTCAGTGGTGAGACTATCCACCCTAGCTGGTCATTGAGAGGAGATCATTCATATGTCCTTACTATGCTTCATTGGTGGCAGAGTTTATCTTCTATAGAAAATATTTCTTGTCGGCAATTTAGTTCTTTTATTGTAGCTGAATTTTCTTGTTTGGTGGAGGATTTTGTTTGTGTGTGGGCCGAATCCCTTTAAGGAGGCCGAGTTTGATTGAGGGAGGTAGAGTTACCTCATGTGGATTGATCCTGGAGTTGTGGGGACCGTATAGTTGTTGTGGAGGCTAAAATACTCTTGTTGGGCGAGTTTAGTGACTGAAGGGAGGCCACATCTCATCAAAGAGGGTGTATTCCTTCTTGTTGGACGAGCTATATCAAATCCGGGCATGAGATATCACATTGTTGGGTCGTATTTGACCTTTGGATTGAGTTTCTACTATGTTGGATGTCTTTCAGAATGTGTCAGGGCGCTAACATCTGTGGGGTTGAGTCCTGTGATTGTCATTCTTCATTTGCAGTGGGGGCGAGTTCCCTTTTTGTTGGGTCATACTCATAACTGTTGTGGATGAGTTATTTGTTGGAGATTGAATCATTTTATGGACTGATTTATTCACAAGCTAGGTCAAATTCAATACTGCAAGTATGTTGTTTCATTATTTTTCCACGAGTTGCACAAACAATCAACCTATAGGCATGTGGACCACTTAGATGTTTTTTGCATATTCTCTATCTACAGACATCCTTATATCTATGCTTATAAAAGTAATCTACAACAATACACATAAACCATGTTTTTAATTATTCATTGTTGTATTATTTGGTAGATTTATTGTGTTACAACCATCCTAAATTTATTAATGCCATAATTGTTTTGCATCTCAAATCAATGTTTATTATAAACATATATTAATAGAGAATATGAGTGCTTTGAATTTTGTTGTTAGAATATTTATTTGCAAAGTGTTTGACGAAATTCCTACATCACCAAACTAGAAAAAAGATCAAAAAAATAGTGGAAGCATTACACCCACCGACGTATCGGCTAATCAGAGACCTGGACCATGTTTCTAGTCTTTAACCAACACTTACACTCCTCGATATCGATATCCTGGGTGAACGCCCACCAGCGTATCGAGAGGTCGGCCCATCGAGATACCGGGCACCAGCCTTCCCAACACAACCTTATAGACATAAACCCCGATAACCTAGGATTTAGGTATCCTGGTATACTCAAGGCGCAAGACCCCCTCATGAGATTATCACAACAAATCTACGGGTGAGATCTCTTGTCCTATAGATCTAAGGGTCGAGGTTCAAGGACTTTAAGCCCATAACTTGTTAGGATATTTAGACACATAGGAGTTAGTTAAGATCTACTTGGTATAATGTGTCGTTAGGTAAAAGTGTGTTTCTTTAGTATGCATTAGTAGTTAGGAAATCTGATGGTCACGATATGTTCCCGACATAGAGTGATCTGATGGTTCATACTCTCCTCGAACTTAATGACCATTGATCTGTGGCTTAACACCCAATTGGTCCATGATCTCTATTTAAAGAGCATGTAGGGACATTTGCCGATGATCGGTTGTGAGAAACTTTTTTGTAAAATCACTCTGTAATCTTTTTCTTTTGCATTAATAAACTTCTCCAAGTGGTCGCATTGGCCGGGGCCATGGATGTTTCCCCGTAGGGGTTTTACCACGTGAAAACATAAGTGTGTTGATCTTTGATCTGGTTATGTGAGTGGTTTTTGAAGGTGTTTGTCCTCTGTTGGAATACCTGTGTTGTCGAACATTGTATCAGAGACTATTTGAAGACCCACTCCTATTGTAGATCGAGATCGTGAAGCCGAGTTACCTCATCTTCATTTTCTGTCATTTCCATACATTTCTGGGCTGAGAGGACTATTCCATTGCGTCCGAAGCACTCGTTTCATTCAGGAACACTTTTCGTTTCACTCGAAAAGGTTTATGTTTTCCCAAGATACGACCATTATAGTCAGATCTGGAGGTATAAAGCTTGAATACACATTTTTTTAATTTTTGCAGAGTAGTATTTTGGTTTTATTTCGGTTTTGTATTATTTATTTCCGGGTTGATACTCTTTTAGATCTGCTTATTCTCTTTGCCCCGCGCCCTGTGTGATCTCAATAAATCAGAAACAAATAGGAAAAGGTGCATCTTCTGAGTAAGCTAACCAAGATCTAACCCTTGTCATCGAGAAGCGGAATTTTTTTCTTGTGTGAAAATAGTTTTATTTTAGCACGCTCTCCAAGGCCATCTTCCACAACAACAACAACAACCCCAATCCTCTTTCTAAAAAATACAATATGTTTTGTTAAACCATTTGGTTAAATGTTGTCTTATTAAGTAAGAGGTCTTGAGTTCAAGTCTCTCTTTTGTTAATTTTTTTTTGAAAAAGTTCATGCTCAAATTGTAAAGTGTATTTCACTTCAAGTATAAAAGTGAATCACCATAAGTAGTCTTAATATTTTATCTTAGAGCTATTTATTTTGCATGCATCTTTTCTTCTATAAAGTAACTTCATTGTAAAAGTGATCCTCACTTCTCTTTATAAAAGTGGGTCACTTCATAAAGCAACTTACATTATCACATGGTCCTTTGGTTATCGTTTATGTTTTTTTTTTTAAAGGGCATAACTCTCACATCCGAAGTCCGTTTTCAGTGTCGTTTGTTTTAAAACCACATAATTTTTCGAAATATTTCCATCCAAATCATCAGTTTCAATTTTTAAATCCATATTATTTGTATATTTAATATGTATTCTACAAGTAATCTCTTGCTTACCAGCACCAACTACTTCCAATGGAAATCTCATATGGAAGATTTATTAAGAAGTAAAGGCTTGTACCGGATTACCTTGGGAAAGGAAAATTCCCCCACTGATGATGATAAGAAAGTCAAATGGGCTAATAGGAGTGACGAAGCACGTGGACTAATCAGAATGTCCATCTCTCATGATTTAAGGTTCCACCTTAAAGAAATTGTGACCCCAATGAAGCTTGGGAAAAGATTGAATCTGTGTTTGGTGAACTCAATATTATTCGAGTGCAACAGTTAGAAAATCAAGTATTGACCTTAAGTCCAAGTGATTTTTCTTGCATTGGAGACTATTTATCTAGGTTTAAAACACTCAGAAATTTATGTGAAGAATGTGAGATAGAAATGGAGGAAGAGCGGTGCATCTATCTTATTCTTTCTAAGCTAGGTAGTGCATATTATGTGTTTGTATCTACCTTTTATGCCATGAAAGAGGCTCTAGGGAAAGATTATCAAAAACCCATTCTTGAGTCCTTTTGTGTTGCTTTGATTAGAGAGGAAGATAAGCTTGTATAACTTGGACTAATCAATACTGCAGGTACCTCCAACAAAGCTTTAGTTGCCCAACAGAAAGATAAACCCAAGTATCCCAAGAAGTAACATCCTCGATACAACAACAAGCAACATAAGGGTCCCAAACCCGCTCAGACAGCTTCAGCTCCTAATGTTGACAAAGGAGTAAAATATAAAAATAAGAAGATTGACAGACATTGCAACTTTTGTGATAAAGATGGTCATGATGGGTCCAAATGTTTCAAGAAGATGGCAGCTTTAGAAGCAGCGATGAAGAATCACAACATCAATATTGTTTCTACTTCTTCTTCTTCTTCTCATGGACATGCACTTTCTGCTTCTGGTTTCTCCTTTAATACAACTTCTATTTCTTCTTCTAATTAGTGACTTATTGATTCAGGAGCAACTTATCATATGGCTAAGGCTAAATACATATTTTTTGCTCTAAATGAATGTAACACCAAGAAAATATTTGTTGGTGATGATAGATCTCTTAGTGTTGTAGGATCTGGAACAGTTCAAGTAGATAATGGTCATTTCAATGATGTATTATGTGTTCCAAGTCTTT
>ML792994.1:265748-289387 GCA_009831015.1 Picea engelmannii
TTTTGACAAACGTGCCTCTTGGCACGCCTCGGGCCCTTTGCAGCTTGTTCTCAGTGATTTGTTTGGTCCACTTTCTTCTCCTTCTTTTTCTGGGTGCAAGTATTTCTTAACTTTCATTGCTGATTTTTCCAGGCGTACTTGGGGTTACTTCTTAAAACTCAAGAGTGAAGTTTTTGACAAGTTTTTGGCCTATAAGGTCGTTGTAGAAAAGTGATATGGACATCAAATTCAAAAGTTAAGAACAAATAATGGAGGTGAATATGTGAACAATAATTTTAGAAGTTACTGCACTACACATGACATTCAAATGAAACACATTGTTCCATATACACCACAACAAAATGGTGTTACTGAGAGAAAGAACCACACTTTAAAAGAAATGGCTAATTGTATGATCCAATCTAAGGGATTAAATATAAAGTATTGGGCAGAAGCAATCAACTGGGAAAATTACATAGTCAATCGCACTCCCACAAAGGCTCTTAAAAATATAACACTGGAAGAAGCTTGGACTAAAATTACACCAGATGTAAGTCACTTTCGTGTATTTGGCAGAATAGCATGAGCTCACATTCTCGAGGAGAAAAGGAAAGCATTGCAGCCTAAAAGTGAGAAGTGTATATTTGTTGGTTCTTCTAAAGATGTCAAAGGTTATAGACTTCTTCAACCACGTTGTATTGAAATTATTATTAGAAGAGATGTTAAATTTGATGAAAATCTCTTGGCCCGCGAGCCTAATTCGGTGATTGTGACCTCTTCCGCCTGAGAGCCATCTTCGACATTTGTGCCTTCCTCTGTTCCTATTCTGGTTTCTTTTTCAGATGAGGACAGTGAGGATGAAAATCCACCTATGCCTGCTCACCTTCCTTCAGATGAGTCCTTTGAACCTGAACCAACACCAGTTCCACTCCTTCCTAGATGGGTTCGCTCAACATGAGAAGCAGTTGGTGATCTTGTCGGTGATCCTTCAGATCAGCATTGAACACGTTCACAGTTCCAGTGAGCCTCTTCTCTTTTGGCTCAAGTTTCAGAGATTCGTGATCCAGAGACATTTGCAGAAGCTTCAGGTCATCCAAATTGGGATATAGGAATGAATGAAGAGTATCTTTCTTTAATGGAAAACGATACTTGGGATCTTGTACCTCTTCCAAAAGGAAGAAAACTTTTCATATGTAAATGGGTCTACAAAACTAAGTATGCATCAAATGGAAGTGATGAAAGACACAAGGCTTGGTTAGTTGCGAAAGGATTTTCCCAAGTTGAAGGAATTTATTATAATGAAACCTTTTCCCTTGTAGCCAAAATGAATTCCATCTGTCTTGTTCTTGCCCTTGTTGCCTCACATAAATGGGAGGTCCATCAGATGGATGCTAAATCCCCCTTCTTGCATGGAGATTTGCAACAAGAAATCTACATGGAACAACCTTCTGGCTATGTCCATAATGACTCTATCCTTGTTTGTCGCCTTAAGAAATATCTTTATGGTCTAAAGCAAGCTCCTCGAGCTTGGTATGCCAAAATGGACATCTTTCTTATCGACACTGGTTCTCTAGATGCCATTCTGATCCTAATGTCTATACCAAGAAAGTAGGAAGCCATCTCATAATCATTGTCCTTTATGTTGATGACCTTATCCTTACTGGTAGTGACTCAAAACTTTTAAACCATGTGAAAACCAACGTTAAGAAGAAATTTGAAATGACAGACTTAGGCTTTTTGCGCTATTTCCTTGGCCTTCAAGTTTTGCAAACCAATGAAGGAATTTTTCTTTCCTAGTCTAAGTATTATTGTGACCTTCTTCGTCACTTTCACATGGGTGATTGTAAACTAGCCCCTTCTCCCTTCTAGTCTGGAGTCAAGCTTACTGCCACCTGTACTTCTCTTGAAGTTTATGCCACCCTGTTCCGTTAGTTATTTGGTAGGACTCATACCCATCCTCATCTTTCCTTTGATGTTGGTCTTGTTGCCCGGTATATGCAAACACCCCATGAAAGCCATCGAAAAGCAGCTAAAAGGATACATCGCTATGTCCATGGTATAGTTCAGTTCGGGATACGTTACAGTTCAGAGGGGACTCCTTTATTGGTTGGTTGCACTGATTTAGATTGGGCCGGCGACCCTAATGATCAGAAGTCTACTATAGGTTATGTTTTCAGCCTTGGTTCAGGACCTGTCACTTCAGCTTGTAAGAAACAACAAGCTATTACACTTTCTTCAACAGAAGCAGAGTATCGAGTAGCGGTAGATGCAAGTCAGGAAGCCTTGTGGCTTCGTCAGATCCTTTCAGAGTTTGGATTTGAGCAACAACATTCGACCAACCTTTGGTGCGACAATCAGAGTGCCATCAAGCTCGCCAAAGACCCAGTTCAACATCAGTGCAACAAATACATCGAGCTACACATGCACTTCATCAGAAAGCTCATTCGTGATCAAGTTATTGAAGTGCTCTTTTTCCCTACAGAAGATCAAGTTGCAGACATTTTCACAAAGTCTCTTACAGAAGCAAAGTTTTCCAAACTTTGATCTATGTTAGGAGTTCAGGAAGTTGTCATTAAGGGGGGATAGGCTCTAATGGCTCCTTCCTTCTCCTATTGTATCAACATTGTAAATCCTTCAATCCTATCCCAATTTGTTCTTAAGGGGGGATGTTAGGATATTTAGACACTTAGGAGTTAGTTAAGATCTACTTGGTCTAATGTGTTGTTAGGTAAAAGTGTGTTTCTTAGTGTGTTTCTTTAGTATGCATTTGTAGTTAGGAAATCCAACAATCACGATATGTTCCCGACATAGAGTGATCTGACGGTTCATACTCTCATCGATCTTAACGACCATTGATATGTGGATTAACACCTGATTGGTACATGATCTCTATTTAAAGAGCATGGAGGGTCATTTGCCGATGATCGATTGTGAGAAACTCTCTTGTAAAATATCTTTGTAATCTTTTTCTTTTGCATTAATAAATTGCTCCAAGTGGTCACGTTGGTTGGGGCCGTGGATGTTTCCCCGTAGGGATTTTACCACGTGAAAATATCGATGTGTTGATCTTTGATCTTATTATGTGAGTGGTTACTAAAGGTGTTCGTCCTCTATTGGAATACCTGTGTTGTCAAACATAACTCCACGCCCGTTTGGGCCAACATTCAACATGTGACTTGACGTGGTATATTATCGGCATGACACATCGCAACACATGAATATCACATTGTTATGGTGTCAACGCGTGGTCAATGATGTGTTACGAAACCTGGCATGACAAGTGTCAGCTGACATCATCACGTCATCTAATTTTCTATGGATTTCTGTGCAGAACTCCCAAGTCCATTCGACACGTGGCATTGTCCAGGTCA
Source organism: Picea engelmannii (assembly GCA_009831015.1). Classification (NCBI taxonomy): domain Eukaryota; kingdom Viridiplantae; phylum Streptophyta; class Pinopsida; order Pinales; family Pinaceae; genus Picea; species Picea engelmannii. The sequence goes on from ML792994.1 coordinate 269,099, forward strand.
TAACACCTGGGCCAATTGTTGTGCACCACATGGACCAACCATCCTGTGCCACGATGCACCCACATGTCAGGGTATCGGGACATTTGAAAGTGATGGAGGCTTGGCTAACTACCAGGGGTTCATCATCTCGATATGTCGGTCATCAACCCACCAGGTTTAACGGTGGAGATCTAACCCTCTCCAGATCTAATTGTCACAAGTCAGTGCCTCCCATCTGAAACTTTAGCATTGATTCATAAAAGGAAATGGGATGGAACCAAGAGCCAGAACCCTGCTCCCGGGTGTCGGCCCATGCAGATTACCACGAGGGATCTCTCACTGCTCCAGGGATCCGGTATCCCGACTAGCCAATATTCTTACCCATCTCCCCAATAATATGTTAGGATCGACAGTTGGCATTCAACTACCCATCGATCCAACATACAAAATCTCTCTCAGACTTATAAAGGAACTTCGACGAATAAATAGCCCATCTTTGGACGGTTGAGATTCAACATAATTGTAATTGTCTTATCCTCCATTACAAATCTGTCATGATTTTATAAACATTTAATGACCATTAATGAAGCATTGAGTGCGAAGCTTTCATATCCCAGGGCATGAGGTCAATGACGGTCCCACACTCCGGGCACCCACAAACCACACGCTAACACTTGTCATCCTCGTGACACTATAATTACCACGCTGGCATAACATGTCACATGTACATCTCTTGCACATGGAGGAACCACCTTAGTTCATGAAATTGCTAAGGAAAAGGGAAGCAAAACTTCCCCTGGAACCATTCCCCGTCGACGTATCGGGCCATCGGGACTTTCCCAAAGGGAATACACACATGGCAACATTTTGGGGTCCAGTACTTCGGTACTCCAGGTGCTAAACTCCCTCCTGAGCTTAGTTACAAGATCAACGATCGAGATCTCTCGGACTATAGATATAACGACTATCATTCCTGAGCATCTTCAAATAATGGATATCTCAAATAAACAATTCATTGATACACCCATTTTCCGATCTTCCAATATCCTAGTGATCATAACCTCATATCAGATCGGATCATTACTATCGGTTTCCACGCTTCTATATTAAATTAAGTAATTAATAAATTCCTATGTTAAAGTATATTATTTTAAGTGGTTAAGTATAATTGGTATTTTTACCCTTCGTTCATTACTAATATTATTAGAGTAAAGTGTATATATATGTAGGTATGTCTTATTGATAAAAAACCTGATCCCCGGTAACACGATTAAAAAACAAAAACATGAATTAAAACTCTAAAAAACCATAATAAACTCGTCATATTGCCCTTTGCTCCTCAAAGATATAAGTTTATCCCATTGAAACTCTCGCTGAATCGATATCTCGTAATGTACTTTCCCTGGCAGATTTAAAACAGTCGTAACTGCCTTGTCCTCCATTACAACTGTCATGACTTTATGAACATTTAATGGCGATTAATGAAGCATTGAATGCAAAGATTTAACACATTAATCCTATCCAATTTTCACATAAACACACCGAGGAAAGTTTCAAACTGTTATAAAATCTTGATTTCTTAAATCCAGAAGTCTTAATTCGGATAATTTTCTGTGAGGTTTCCTTTCACTAGTTAGTATTAACAGTTCTTTTTAATTTTATATAAACCTATTAGTTGTTTCTTTTAAATAAAACTTACACTTTGTCATTTACTTCCAGGAATTCACAAAGACAAAATGACTCAGAGAAGCAAAGAAAAACAATAGAATGACGATGAAGATGACATTAAAAAGAAACCCAATTAGACATTTTTCTTTGATACTGCATTCAAGACGGGCAAGAGCAACAGTATGGAGTGGAGCCAAATTTATGCATTCTTCCAAGAAGGGGATTTCACTGAGGAATATGAGTCAGATGCCAACAATTTGGTTGATATTAAAGCATCCAAACTTCACAAAGTTGTTGCTAGGTCAACTATTTTACCCTATTATGACATGGTACGATGGATTATCTCCCATATTGATATCTCTACATGCATTGTTTTTAATTCATCACACCAAGTTGTTGATTCCTTTAGGCCTAAAGATGTTAGTAATATGTATAAGTTAAGCCCATCGACAGTCAAGCTTGATGACAATTTCATTAAGGAATTCATTAAGAAAAATGTCGAAAAGGAGGAAATGCAAATGGATGAGTTGATTAAAGAATGGTGGTATGACCCTAATTCTTTCAAAGTCGTAGGTGACAAGATCTACCATGTCCCTAGACTAAAGAAATCCCCTATGTTCATTGCCATAATGTTTTGTCGTCTACATGGTGAGAAAAAATCTTCCAAATTCAAATTGGGTTGGGTCCCTCTAATCCACCAAGTTCTCGCAGGGAAGATTTTCAATTGGGCTCATATCCCCTCTGTCAATCTTAAACAAGAAGTGAAAAAGTCTCAGGAATCCCCTCTAGGATATTGTCCAAGGTTTTTTATGTCTGCTTATTTGTTAGATGCCATATGTGTAGTTACACCTTTCCCTCTTTTAGCTCGGAGTTGGTCTCCCTACGAGGAATCAATTCATTTATATTATTCTAAAATGTGGACAATCAACTCCAAAAACTATTTCTATGATATCTGTATTCTTTTCATGGTTCCCCTGCATTTGCTTTTGAAGAACCTACCAGCCCCAAGATTCACTCAAGAGGCTATGGATGCTATAAAATAAATTGGTGATTGGTTTATAGATGAAGAGTTTTCATACATCGTGATTTTTGGTTGTGAGGCCCCCCCTCATCTTTTGCCTAGGTACGTCCCAGACATGCTATCATTAAGAGAAATTGCATATCAGATTGTTAGTGTTGGCATTACAATCAATTTGGCTAAAAATATAAAAAGGCAATGGGCTACTTTCTCAATTTTATTGGGTATTTATACCTTGTTAAATGCAAAACATGCTAAAAAAGAAGTATACTCACTAGATGGAATCTCGTTGGCCCAAGGAGAGTTTAAGAGACATGATCCAACGGAGGTTGTCAAAAAATATTGTGCTACGGTCAAAATCAAAACATATATCCATTAAGACAATCCTTTTAACCTTGTTTTTCAAATAGATATGAACTTTGTTGAAGTATCCCAAATAGTTGATCTCATGAGAAGTAATGCTAATTTCTAGAACTTCATTGAATGGGAAGTTAAGAGGAAGCAATCTTTTCTTAAGGAAAATAATGAAAAAATAGGGAATTGTAGAAATTGAGGAAGATAAAAGTGAAACAAAACCAATTCACAATGCTTCTTCAATAGAAACACAAGTGGACAAATCTTTGCAAGAGAAAGTTGCAATGGGAGAAGAAGATTCAAGCATGGTAAATACCCAGACTCCTGCCAAGTTCACTAAGGCAATTAAAGAGTTCAACACCAACACACACATGGAATTTTCCCACACAACATTCATTCAAATTACCGATCTTATCAATACTCCCATAACCTCAATTCGGGGAAGGCTAGTTACCACTTCTTTCGATCTCGATAACATTACACCTATAGAAGATATTGTTTTGTCTTTGATGAAAAAACCAAAATTATAGAAAAGAGAAAGTCCAAAAAGAGGAAAACGACCCACCATGAAGAAACCGCACAAGAATAACCCAATTATGGAATGTTGCACATTTGGACGATGAAGAATTTGCAGAGGAAATTGTTGATGCCTTAGGAGCATTTGCCAGTGAAAATAAATGGTATGTGACTAGATTAACCTACCAGCTAAAGAAAGAGAAGAATAGAGTAAAATAGCTTATGGAGCAGCAAAGGATACAAGAATACAATTGCTCACAAAAGCATGAATCTCAAGTCAAAGCTACCACAAAAGAAAACAATCTCTCTCAGAAATACCATTGCATAGTTGACAACAAAAGTAGATGAAATTAAAATCGAGCATGATAAGCAAGTAGTCACATTTCTTAAAGAAAAAGAAAAATTAGAAAGGATTATGACAAACAGATAGATACCCTAACTGCTCAACTAGAAGTAGCGAAAAGAACAATTGAGAATTCATAAATCCTAAGGAAAGAAGCAATGAAGCTTAATGCTAGATGATCATCTTCACAAGTATTGTTCTATTCATGATTGTATGTCATTAAAGAACGACATGAACAAATCCTAGAGTTTTCTTCTAAGTCTCAGTTACAATCTAAAAAGCAAAAACATTTCCAAGCTATTTTTTATAGTTTGAAAATATGGGAGGCATAAAGAACCAATTTTCCACCAGGATTCTCGAAAATGTTTGAAGAAGAAAAAATCCAAATATAAGCTTCACTTGAGTCTTGGCAAGCAAGTTGATTATTTTCATAGAATTTCATTGAGGAAACAAGTAAAAATTTCTTAGTCTTATGGGATTCAACAACCGATATAATTGAAAAATACAAATTGCCTCATGTGCAATTTCCTAGAAAATCAGTTCCATTATCAAATTGTCTTGCAGATGTGCAACAACAGGTAGAATCAAGGACAAGCAATATCAACAGTTTGAATTTCTGGAATCTAGAAAGTGTTAAACAACTTCTCAATTATCGAGCAGAATGTTCAAAAACAATTGATCATTTCTTATCCAATTTTTCAAGCAAATGAGATGAAATTGCTAAGAAGATTTACTTATGTAAATTAAACAAGGAAATTGCCCAACCTCCATTAATGCAACCGTGTTAGAAATGTTTTCCCTACAGTAAAATCAGGGACAACTGTAAGGGGAAAAAGTCATCACAGGTGTTGTTGAAGTTGATGAGAATATTTCTCCTTAATATCATCTACCAAATCAATTTAAAATATCAGGGCCTATTTATTTGATCCAACAGAGGAAGTAGTTATAGAATTTTGTATCTTCTCTCCTATTTATTGTAATTTTGTAAAGAAGAACGGGGTTGGAAATTTTGGAGAGAAGGCTATGTGCACTGTTGTAAAAGCCTTAATGTAACATACCCAACCTTAGACCGCTGGGCTATGCCATACATAAACTCTTGTGGAACTATATATTGTAACATACCCAACCACCCAGGATGGGTCATACCACTTAAACAATAATTTCATTTGTATATATATATATATATATATATATATATATATGAAATTATTGCTAGATCAAGACATTCAAGACAGTTAGCATGTTGACCAGTATGTTCTGTTTTGGATTGAAATGTCCGGAAATTCTTTGGAGCAGAGGGAATATGAGATATTTTTGGATTTTCAGAAAGTTTGGGAGATTGTTTTTGTGCTGGAATTTGCTTTTGGCAAAAATAACAATTCTCATAACCTTTCTGATGTAACAACAAATGATCATCTAAAGCAGATTTATTTAGAACTGGTTTATATACAAGGGCTTTAGAGAAAGAGGAAGAAGATGAAGATCTGGCAAAGAAAGAAGACCGTCTTTGATTTGAGTAAGAGCTACTAGCTGATAGAGAAGGCAATTCTAAATCTTGGCTTTTAGTACTCTGTGATCTTCCTATCCTTAATACATTTCTTCCAGTGTAGGAAAACAGAAGCAGAAAAATCTCAATATATAGTGAGATTGCAAAATTATGCAAACTACCAATCAGTCTGTCTTGCCCAGAATATTGATGACATAGCGCAAGATGTACTACAGACAAAAATTCATATGAATGGTTTGCATTCAGAGATAGATTCTTTGGAAAATAATCAAGAACATCTTAAGTCCCAACTTGTACAGATTCTTGAAAAATTAGATACAATTCAGACTGTTGTCCGGAGTCTGAAAGACTCTTTTGAGCAAGAAAGAGAAACTCCTTCTCCTATTAAATTTGATGATATTGAAAAACATGCTTCTTTTAGTTGGTTTGGTAATTCGAGTTCTAAAGATGAACAAAAGCATCTAACTCTTAAACAGTTAGCTAATGAGGTTCCAAATCCAGTTTTGGCAAGAATTGTTGAAGTCTTAGTAATAGCTACTGAGAAAATAGAGTTAGTTAAAAAACAGTCTTCTACTTTGGAAGAAGACATACAAAAAGAACAATAAGCCACTATATCCCTAGTCCCAATTATAAAAGGGATAGATGAAGCAGAGAGTTCCAATAAAAATGCACCTCGTTCCTCACATGATGAAGCAGGAGGAAATGCCTTCCAATCTGCTTGGGAGAAATGGTGCAATGCCAAATATGGTTCTTCAAAGAAAGACCCTTTTGATCCGGCTAATTCTGTTGAACATGCCTCATTCTCTAGAGAAAATATAGAATCTGCACCTATAACAAATATCAATTGCAAATCTAAGAATGAAATGATGTTAATCTTTCATAAATGGCAGGCATGGGCAAGAACCCAGAAAATGATATTTCAAAATAGGGTAGCCTGGAATGAGTTAGCCTTGAGGTTAACTTGGGGATTTACAGGAAATTTAGGACTCTGGTGGGACAGAGTTCGAGAAGAAGATAAGCTCAAGATAATGAACCATGATAATCCTATAGAAGAGCTTATAAAAGCAGTTGTACATGAATTCTATGGCAACGCAAGAATAGATCCAAATCATTATGTTGATCTATTCATGAATCAACAACTATGCCATATTTCCCAACTCCCTGAATTCTTATGTACAATGCAAGATTTATTATATAAATCTCCAGATCCAGACAATGTAGCATACCTCAGAAAATATTTGTCTGCAATGCCTGGAAAAGTAYYTGACCTTGTTAGAGATCGACTTGAAGAATTAAATATTGATATAACACAACTATCTCTAGCAGGTTTGCATGAGCATATAGTCATGGCCCTCCAAAAAGAATGCCTTCGCAGAAAAACAAATAAATCTGTGAAGAAACAGTTAGGGTTTGACTCATTTGTCTGTGATATATTCACATAAACTTATCATTTCGGTTGCAACAAAAAGAATGTTACAAGGGATTCTTGTAAAAAGGATTGTGGTTGTTTAAATGTAAACCAAAATCACGAGGATTTTCTAAGAAATACCCTAAGAGGTTTACTAGAAACAGTCATTCTAAGAAGAAATCCTATTTCAAACGCAGGCCACAGAATCATCAATCAAAACAGTCATCCTGTTTTATTTGCAAAAAGCCTGGCCACTGGGCTTCTCAGTGTCCTCTGCGGACTAAAACTAAGTTCCAATCAAAGATCATGGATCTATTCCAATCTAGTTATGATCCTTCAGAATGGGATTTGGTTGAAAGTTGTTTAGATGGTGAATACCTTTCACTCACTGAGGATAGTGAATCCTATCTCCCTGAAGACAACCCGATTGAGCAAGATTCAGATTATGATTCAGATTCATCATAGCTAGTTGAAACAATGAACTTTCTAGACATTAAGATGATGTCTCCTTATACAGACCTTCCTTCTCTTCTTAAACAAGGGTCTATCCTCCAAGAGAAATTGACCACTCTCACTCCTGGTCAATTTCAGCTCTCTCGCCGCTATGCTTCTCAACTTTCATAGCTCTCTGCACAAATTGAAAAAATCCAGCAGCCAAGTGTGGTGAATATCCATACCTATACACCCACAGATGTTGATTTCATGCCATCTCAACATAAAGATACCAGAGAAAAAGGTATTGTTAAATTCTCAGAACCAATTAAAGAAATGATGTAGAAAGAAACTCCATTAGATGAAGATTCTCTGGATAATACCATATTTCATCTTGAAGAATCTATCAGAGAAAAGGAAGCACTAGTTGCCAATTTATGGAAGAGCTTGAAACTTCAAAAAGAGGAATTGAACTTTCTAAAAATAAAAAGGGATGAAAAATTTGAGAAAGAAATGTTCAATAAAGAAACATAAAACGAACCATATGAGTCTAAGCAAATGAATGGTCTAGACGATAGATTGGTCGATTCTGTAAGTCTTAAGGTCCAAGGATATCTGCAGTATACATTAGATGCACAACTTGATACAGGTGCCATGAATTCTTGTGCAAAGCATGGAGCTATACCAACTTACTATTGGCAACCAATTGATATCTCTTTTAGAGTTGTCAATAAGTCTGAAATCAAGATTAAGTACATTGCCCCGGACTTTCCTATATTGATTCAAGAAGCCAAAGTAGCAGTTACACTCTATTGCTATGATATTGGTGCAGATATATTACTAGGACAAGATTTTGTAAATAAATGTTTGCCTTTCGTTATAGGTAGTGACTATGTACAACTTACAGTTTTGGGTAAAGCAATTAAGGTACCCAACAAATCTTGTTATGAAACAAGAATAACAGTTAAGCAAACTTTCTAGCAAGTTGAAAAATCTGCTAGCAGTCTAATCCATATTCAGAAAATCATTGGTCATACTAAAAAGCATGGTAATGAAATGATAAAGGATATCAAGGATAAAATAGAAAAGGATTGTACATCAGAATATCCCAATGCTTTTTGGACTAGAGAAAAGTATTTTGTCAGCTTGCCCTATAAAGAAAATTACACCCCAAAGCCGCAAAAATCTTCTGCAAACCACATGTCTCCAACTGAATGTGAGTATTGCCAGAAAGAAATTACAGAGCTCCTAGAAAGAAAATTGATAGAAATCAGTAGAATCCCTTGGGCTTGTCCTGCTTTTTATGTCAATAAGCACAGTGAGCAAAAGCGAGGAAAACCCAGAATGGTAATCAATTACAGATCCTTGAATGATGTTCTGCTTCCAATTAGGTTTCCCTTACCATCAAAAGAATTGTTGTTTTCTAAACTTGGGAAGTGTAATGTGTTCAACAAATTTGATTTAAAAAGTGGTTTCTGACAGATTGGTATAATTCCAAAAGACAAATATAAGACATCTTTTGTTGTCCCAAATGGCCTGTACCAATGGAAAGTGATGCCTTTTGGTTTGAAGAATGCTCCATCAGAATTTCAGAAGAGAATGGATGACATCTTCAAACATCTTAATTTTGTCATTGTATATATTGACGATTTGCTTGTTTGTTCTGTAGATTGTAAATCTCATGTACAACATCTCAAAGTTGTTTATGACCTCCTGTTTAAACATGGTTTGGTGCTCAGTTGTTCAAAGCTTTGTTGGGCACAAACGAAAATCGAATACCTCGGCTTGATCTTGTCTAAAGGTGAAGTGGAATTACAAGATCGTGTTTTAAAAAAGCTTACTGAATTCCCTCATGAAATCTTAGATCAGAAACAACTACAGAGGTTCCTTGGTTGCTTAAACTACATCAGGCAGTTTTATGAAAACCAAGCTAAGGATGTTAGAATACTTCAGAAAAGATTAAGCAAAGTTCTGCCATGGAATCACAAGATGACACAAGTTGTTCAAATCATAAAGCAAAAGATTCAGAATTTACCTAGGCTACATCTTCCAGATATGACTTTTCAGCTTGTACTTGAAACTGATGCCTCAAATGACACTTGGGCAATAGTCTTATTACAGAAGAATGGTCCTAGGTTGGAAGAAGTGTGTATATACACTTCAGGTTGCTTTAGTGATACATAATCAAGATACCCTTCATCACACAAAGAGATTCTTGCTGTTAAGAATGGAATTAAAAAATTCAAACTATTCTTAAAACTTGTACATTTTATTGTAAGAACATATTTGAAACATATGAAGGGCATGTTATCTAATCAACTTCTGTTGGAACAGGGAAACAACAGAATTTTGCGATGGAGTCTATGGCTTGACGGATTTGATTTCGAAATCCATTATAAACCTGGTAAAGATAATTGTGTTGTTGATCTTCTTACCAGATAAGCTACTCCCCCCATACAAAGAAAGACAAGACTATTAAATGGCTTCATCCTCCTTGAGCATAAGGGATGTTCCTCCACCTGGATTCAAATGGATCCTTGTGTGTGAAAATTGTAAATATTGTTACTGCTTTGATTGTTTAAGTTGTAGCATTAGGACCAGTCCAACTTGCATAAATATTTTGAATAAATGGGTACATAAATGTAACCACTGTGTTTCCTATCTCGATTACTTTAGAATGAGCCATAATATGGCAAGAGGATCAATCACAGGAGGACCAATGCAAGGATAGATATATATCTTGCTTTATACACCTTGTATTACATATGAAGATTATTGCAAGGTAATGCTGCAGGTGAAATATGATGGTTCTTGTTGGATAATCTTTGAATGCTCAACGTTCAAAGAATCTCAGATCTGGTGGTCTAGATGGTTATACATTCTATTCTGGACTTACTATCCCAGAGATATTCTCTTCTTTGGAAGCAGTAAAGATGCTTTCAAATACTAGTTCAGAGCAGAAATTGAAGAAGCTGCTCACTACGAAGGATGGTTCGTTTTCAACTTATCATTCCAAGGAAGTGAGTTAAATTTTGAAAGGTTTGAGCCACCTTAGCCTCAAACATATAAAGTTACCAGTGAATACTATGGTGACTTATGTGTTCCAAAAGACGAGCTTATTCCAGCCATGCAAGGATCTCCTTTTTATAAGTGCTTCAGTGGGCTACCACCATTTTCTCATGAACATAACTCTCCACTGAGCAGTCACTTCGATTATGGAAGTGATGGATCATTTGATTCTATTGTTGAATATAATATAATCAATCGTATGGAAGCATGATGGGCCTAGTGGTCACTATTTTGTAATAATGATGAATTGATTCCGTTCATGTCTAACGGGCCGACAATGGTGTCCCGTCAGTTCTGTGGGTTCCTGTAGAACTCCACTGTGTATTCATGTGATTCAAGTATTCGTATTATTAGATTTGCGAATATTTACTTTTATCTTTCATTCCGTAAAAGTCGGTATGGGTCCTCATATGGCCGAGCATCTAAGGGACGAGATAACAACTGTAGTCCACAGCTGCCCCATCCACTTAAAAGGAATCTTGTTTTACAGGCAGTTGCCAGTTTATGTCTATCGACAACCTGTTAAAATTAGTATAAATAAGCCTCTTCTCCTCTCATTTAGACATTCGGAAATCTAGTGATTGAGAGAGAGTTTATGTCTAAGTCTTAAAGTTTTATACTGTGTCTGAGCAGTGTGTATCCTCTTCACTCGCCTTCGGGAACTTGTGAATGAAAAACACTGATCTCAAGTGTATTGTAGTCTCTGTCATGTTACGCTGATCCTACTCTGTAAAATTGGAATATATATATATATATATATATATATATATATATATTTTTTAAGCAGACAAATATATCCTGCAAATACACAGATTCATGTGGAAATAACAGTAAAAATATACATGCAACATACACGGGCAAAACCCATAAACATAAACACATGTATAAATACACCATGTAAATTAACACACAATTGATACTTATCTTTGATATAAGACCACCAACTGCGTGCAAACCTTCCACGATCCTCACAGCCTTAGACCACGCTGCTCAGAACTCTCAACAGTGGGTCACCCCCGAGCTGGGACTAAACTCCACTCGGGTAAAGGGATTCCTAGCTAGGCTGATGTATCTTAGACAACAGGAACAACTCTGTTAGGTGCCTACTCAAACTAACAGCTCACAGTCTCTCATTCCCCACATGCCTGTTCCACCTCAGGGAGTGTTCCCCTTCTTTTCTCAACAATCCTTTGACTACACCACTTCCCTTCTAGGGCTTCAACAATAGGCCAGACATGAAGTCTCGAAGCACTGTAGTTGCAGTTGGGCTCCCTCAGGAAATCAATTCCCAACAATTCTCTCGCCTGGAGAGAGTTGCTCGCGGGCCTGACAACCTGCCTCTTGAATCTACGGGCCTGACAACCTGCCTCTTGAATCTACGGGCATGACAACCCGCCTCTTCAATCCCACGGGCCTGACAACCCGCTTCTTTAGTCCCACGCTTAAGTCAACCAGGTACAGGTTCAAGTGAAGGCAACAACAAAATTTGGGCATGGAACATGTGATGGCAGCAATAGACTTTAGATAAGGTGCAGGTAAAAATAACAACAACGTTCAGGTAAGGAACGAGTGCACTGCTAGTGACATGATGGTTCGGGTGCGTTGCTCATGGCAAGAAGAGTACGGTTCACTGTTGGTAACAGGAAAAATATGGAGTATGGTTGAAGGAGTGCGTGCAGGCTCCAGAGGTAAGACTGATGGAGAGCATGGAACAAATGGCTGAGTGAGTCTGAAATGGACTAATTTCCCCACATTTATTTGCATGCGCCCTTGATGACACATGAGCCTCTAAGAGCTCGTTTCTCTCCACTTGTATTACATATCTCTTTCTCATAAGAACTTAGAATATCATAAATTATATCCATAGCTTAGTCTTTTAGGAATAATATTATAATATTCCCTTGGAGATAAGCCCTCTAGCTTAGCCCCTTTCCTAGTCTCTTAGCCCTCCCTACCCCTTCCTAATGGAGTTTAGTCCCCAATACTCTTTTATCGTGGTTGGCCTACATGCAACGATGTATTTTGTTAATGATACGAGTGTTTACATATACAAAAACAGGCTCACTAGCCTTTAGCATCTAGGCTCTCCAGCCTAATAATCACATAAGCCTTCTGGCCTATAATAACATGGCTCTCCAGCCTATAAAACATATTCACATTTACAATCTAGGGCTCGATCTTAGGGGTGTTACACTTACTCTTTTAGGTTTTGAGGTACTGAAAGTGGCAATGTATCTATGAAGTTTTGTTGGTTTTGGTAGTATTATTCAACACTAATGGAATGTTTATTTTGAAAACCACTCCTCTCTTTTCTCAGCTTTATTTATGAATGAAAGCTTTATGTTCTCAATTTTTGCATTGTTGTTAGAATTTTGAAAAAATCTTATTATTCATTCTTGTTCTTGAATGAATTTGATCATAGATAATATTGAATTGAACATGAGTATGTATATTAATGTATGTTGAATAACTATTTACTCTACTTGTTATTTATATTCATATGTCTAGACTAGCGTTTTGGATATAAGAACTATTTTTGAAATCTTACAATTGATCCATATTCCATGTTTAATTTACGTTATTGAATATGAGAATATCGATTGGTATTTTCTTGGTAACTATTACTAAGTTAAAATTAAGATACATGTATGTTAATAGTTGTCAAGTTATTTGAACTATTTCTGTCACATGATAATTGATTTCTATGTCATATTCATCTTCAAATTTCTTCTTGCTCCTCACTGGAATATTGTGAACTATTTCTGAATTCTAGTAAGGATAGTGTAGTTTTAGAATAGCGATTAGATTAGTTCTTTCTTTTTCTGCACACTGGCTTATAATAGCTTCAAATAAAGTCTCCTTTCGAGGAACAAATTTGCTTACTGACAACATGTCACACATACCAGTGATGATCACCACCCCAAACAAGTATAGGCCTATTTAGGGCATTGATCAAGTGTTTTCTCCATGTTCTTTGCCAAGATTTTTTCCAAGCATCAACACATGTCAAAGTTCAGAGAGAAACGCAGAATAGAAACAATGAACATAAACAGATTTACAAGATAAACACACCACATAGGGGTTTCAATAGCCATCTAACTATTACATAGATACAATGATAAAATGAGGATCCAACCTATCTCTAATCAAACTGATGATGACAGTAACTAAACAAAAGTTCAACTATCACTAACTGGAGTTGACTCAGTGAGCTAGAAAATAGCTTGACAGTTAGATATTACATTTAACAAAATGCAATTTTCAAATTTCTTCTTTCTTACCCTCATATCTTTTGATTCTTTCATGAAGGACAAATTCTCATTTTCTTGAACAAAATTTGCAGAGAAATATGTCTACGAACATCTGTTTGGATGGAATAGTTATAACAAAACGAAAGCCAAGTCTTTGCAAAACATGAAGTTCTTGCTTGTAGTATAGAAAACCCAACAAAAAATTCATTAGATTTATTTAGTTATCAGTTTATTGTTCTAATAGTCAGTGATGTAGTTAAAACTCTAGGTTCATCTAATTGTTGTATTAGTTATGTTGAAATTTCTTGTAATGTTGCTAAAATGAATTCCATTATTCTATCACTAATTTATTTCATAGGTTTGTCTGTTTTATGGAGGGTGACATGCATCTTACTGTTCCTTTGAGTCTTGATCTGGGCATGGAGGTATAGCCAGATCTAGATAAGGAGGTATGACCAGTTATGTAGGAAGCATTCAAGGGTCCTTAACTGAGAAGCTCAATAAATCTATTTTTCATAACACAATGAACTTATAAAGTACAAAGGCCTGTAAGCAATTTTATGAAAAAATAAAAAAATGGCAGTCGATCATTCAGATCCTTCATATCAACCTCTCTGCATAATGTGTTGTCGTAACCCTTGAGATGTTTATGGCTAAGAAACCATGCCAAGGCATCCATAAAATTCATTGGTTTTGTTTAACTTGGTTTTCCCCAAAACACAGTGTTTTGTTGCTTTACTCTAGGTCGTTAATTACCAATATTTAAAGATTAAAGATCAAGTTTTAAGGGCAAAATCTCAATGTTTTAGACAATTAAATATTTTAATCAGCGAGAGAAGAGGTCAAAAAAACCAAAATCTAAGTGCAAAACAATGTATCATTTGATAAATATTATTTTACTTTCAGAAAGAAGAAAGGATAACGAAATATGTATCTGAAGCAAAATATAATTTGAATAGAAAGGAATAATTTGTTTTTTCTATTCAAAAGGGTTTAAAAAAAGTTAAGTGCAGGTCCTCCTAATACTCAAAGTATGTCAAAGAAATCTGTAACTTTAATTGATCCTTTTCATTGTTTGCAATAGTAGTTGTTATGCTAAATTATCACAATCATGATAGCAAAAATATTCAAGAGGAATTTATAAACATAGAGAAAACATCAACAACATAAGTCACATGAACCGAGACACATAAATTTGAATCACTCAAAGCTTGTGAATTTTTATTAAAGATTTGATCTTTACCGCCCCCTCCCCCCAAAATAAAATTGTTTGCATTGAGTATTTCATAGACATTTATACAATATAGGTCATAACCAACAATGGTTATCAGATTCTATTTCCTAGCCTTTCGTACACAAAAGATCTTTGACTTCCAAAAAATATGAAGATCAAAAGACAATTGTTACAATCCATGATTTTCTTGAATTATCTTGCTGAGTTGTTTTGTCAACAACTGCACGAGAAGTTTCCATGTTTCACTTGATGGATACTGGAATGACCTCATTTGTTTGAATGCAATGTCTAGCTCAATGTATTTCTCACATGTAGGAAGATTTGAAAAAAAAAAAATTAATTTGCCAGAGAAGGTAAAAATAATCTATGAGAAGATCCACAATAGTTTTCCCTCTTAAACTGTCAGCCATACCTTGGAACTTTGTCTCGTCTTCTTTGGCTATGAACAAACTGTTTATGTAACTTTCAAGTGATAAGAACTTTCCTTTATCATTCCAAGCTGAAGGTAAACCCATCTCGACTACGTTTTCAAATTTATTATGAAAGAGTCAATGTTTTTCTCCACCATTATGCATTTGTTCTGAGCTATCTGCTGTAAATTTCTTTTTGTAAAATCTTTTCAGCCTCCATAACCATTGTGGTTATGTCTTTCACACCTTTTCTTTTTAGTACTTCACTGTAATTGGAATTTAGGAACTTAATAACTTGGGTAACAACTTGTGGTTGAGTTTCTAATTCTTGGAATGATTTCTTTATAACTTCACTTGCTTCATCTGTTAACAGGATCTCATCATCAATTATATTGAAATAATCCCATGTCTTGCCAACTTCATTTATGATTTCATCCGATATGATGTGTCTGACCCCTATCATATAAGCTTTGCCTAACAATTTCTTCTTCAATTGCTGCATGTCTGTAAGCATCTTAGATTTCAACTTTTGATATTCTGCAATAACTTTATCCTTGTCCTTGATTTCTTCACGTTGTGTTGCAATTGTTTTCTTCAATTTTTCAATCTCAGCTCCTTTCAAATTCAAGTCTGCCAGTGTTTTTGATAATCCATCTGTTGGATGTGCTGATGTTGTTTCCTGTGATGAAGAAGATCCTCCTTTTAAAATTTCAATATGTTTTTCCTGCAATTCCATTTGGTCATCTATTTGCACCATTTTCTTCATGAGTTGATCCTTTTCTGCTTGGATCACCTACAACTCTAGAGTCTGGACATGTTCACTTCCAAGGATTTTAAGCCTACTTTTTAGTGCCTGGATCTCCGTATCTTTAGTTTTCACTAGAGCTTGCACATATGCCATGTCTTGTGGATTGGCTCCTAAGTCCATCACCCATTGTTCTAATTCCTCCACTCTTATTTGCCTGGTTCTATTTTCCAAATTCTCATTTTAAAGTTGGTTTCTAAGCTTCTCATTTATAACTTGCAACTTCTTTATTCCCAGGTTTTCCATCATCACATCTCTATTCAACATTTCTCTAGTATGTCTATGCAAATCCATTTTATCCAATGGATGCATTGCATTGAGATCAATAGACACCTTGATGACCTTCTTCTGTTGTTTTGGCTCCATCAATGCTATACTCAATCTATCTTTTTCATAATCAATAACAAAGAGCATCCTTGTTTGGGATCCTCCTTGATCAAAGATTACAGGAATAATGTTTTTCTTAATCTTTGAGGCCATTTTTTGATATCCATGAATTGATTAACATAATCAATCTGATTTGATTGATTTGTAGTCGAAGAATCTTTTTCATTTTGACCCTTTGTACTCTTGGGATTCTTTGATTATGACACTTCCACAATTACAACAGGTCCTTTGTCCACCGGTGCTACTTCTTCCTGTAATTATTTCTCTTCCTCTTCATCAGGTACCTTTGTCTTCTACCATTTTTCCTGACTTCTCTTCATTTGTTTCTGAATCATTCGAAGTTGATTCTGTAATATTTCTCTTGTATGTCCTCTCAAACTACTTAGGGGTCTATGCGACTGGAGTGACTTGAGACTTCAAAGGTTGCTCTAGTATTGTACCACGAGCTTGCAAGATATTCTGCACATCTTCCCAGTTGTTCTGGTTTGCCAACAACTCCAACTTAGTTTTTTGTTGACGACGATAAGGAGTCTGACCATGTGAAATCCCCTTTGATGAAATCAAAGCATGAGGGTCGTATATCCATGCCTATCCTTGTTGAAATCCCATAGCTGACAAAACCTTGATTGTTACCTACAATGCTGATCTGGAATTGGCAATAAAATGTCCTGCTTCTTTTTTCAATTTGAAAGTGGCCTTATATTTCCTTGATACAAAATGAACATCATCCGAATTCAATCTTTGTCTAATGTATTCAAGTGCAAAGATTTTGGGAGTCAAGAAAATAGGTAAAAGAAAAGATCGAAGTTCACAACCGTAGACTATGATTTCAGTGTAATTCTCAAATATATACTAGTCTCCTACTCTCTTATGTGGGCTCAGATGTAATAGTTTTTTGCATCCAGGGAAAATTCTGGGGGGGGGTTCATTATATATGATCTGGTAAGCTTTGCACATAAACAAGTCAATATACTCTTAGAATCCAACATTCGAAGGCTTATTCTTAATCACAACAGTCTAATGAATGACTGGAACTGGGTTACCGATCTCATCTTCAACTTTTAATCCAAGGCATGCAAAATAGGTGGCTTGAGAAAACAATAATAGATGAACACGGTAAGATTGGTATCTTAAACTTCTAAGAGACTCAAATTTTGAGAGTTGATAATGGATTTGATCAACTAGAAATTGGGTATAATTGAATTTCGTCAATGGTTTAGCTAGAAATGGACAAATTGAGACCACAAACCCTAACACAAACTCATCAACCACAAGGTCATTATCTTTTACCAAAATTGTAGAAATCATGGATATAGTTTTTCTTGAAATTTCAAGAAACATGCTAGATTCAAGAGTAAAGTTCATTTAACACTGTAATAGAACGACTCTATCATCGAATTTTAATTCTCTGAAACATTTGGCCAATACAATCTCATTTAACACTTCACTGTCAGGGTTTAATGACCACCTTAACATTTCAACAATGTATTGGGAAGTCAATTCAATGAGTACAAACCCATATGTGGAAATTATAGCTCTTTTAAAGGGAATGTACTTTGAGGCACACCATACCACGAACTCAAAAAAATCATAAACTTGGGGTACCAAAAATTTTGCTAAGTTGGATTCCCAGGCATGATAATGGTTGATCAAATCTCTAAAATTTTGGATAGCCCGCTAGTATAATTCAAAAGGATCAAAAGATAGGACCATATCGAAGATATCCTTGTCTTTGTCGACTAAATCCTCTTCCTCGACATTTAAATTTTTCTTGGTTTTAGTGGGTTGACAAAATTCCATTTTAATAACGAAAACTGGAAGAGTTAACGGGAGTTCGAATTACCCGTACAATGGAGTTCGAATCACTTGTACATGAACTTGGTTAGGAAAGGACTCGAGTGAGAACGATGATGGCGGATAATGTTGGAATATTTTACCGAGCGCTTGAACTCTTCGTAAATCCCAAATAAACCAATAATTTTTGTCTTTACCCCATTTTCAAATTAACTTTGGATATGTGGCAGTTTAGGATTGGTGAAAAATCAATATAAGAAGTCAAATCAAATGACTATTTACCTTTACCGCAAACTATTGTCATATGGAACACGTGTTGATCCCACGCCGATTGCTCGGGGATCGGGTGTGGTTAGGCTAACCGTAGACCGAGGGGGCCACAATCAATGCATGCCCCACATGTCCATAAAGCTTTAACCAGGGTTGAGTTTCACAACTCCCCCTCCCTTGTGTTAACCATCAAACATGAGGGCCACGATACACTGTAAACCATCCATTTGAAAGTCAAGACGCTAAACTAAAAGCTAAATCAAACTAATCTAAGCAATTAAATCTTATAAAAATAATTTTTTTTTTATAATATTTTTGAAACTAAGCAATTTCTAAAATTTTATTCAAATAATATTTGCAAAACCTAAAACTTTAACAAAACCTCATTATATATCATAAAATTTTGAATTTTATGAAAAATTTAAAATTTATTGAAGCAATGCTTTCATAGAATACATAGTAAATTTTGTAAAAAGTCTTTATTCATGTCCTCTTTTAAGCAGATTCTTACAAAAACAATTGAATTGTCCTTTGTTTACTAAATCAATGAATCATCACTCATACAATTCCATGCGAAGGGCATCTTCATTGCAGTGACACTTGTTAAATTTAGCATATACTTAAAACGATTTCCTCATAACACCCTTTAACATAATTACCTTGTAACTATCAATTTATTACTATAAATAACACTCTATTTTTTTCAATTATTAATAAAACATTTTTTAAAATTAAATTTCAAAACGGAAGGAAGGAAGCTCATGGACACAACAAAGGCTACAGTAAATAACGTTAGAACAGGGAGGCGGACAGTCACACACAAATACCAACAGAAGCAGGGAACATACAGGATTCATTCTGGCACTCGACCAAGATTCTCACTGCGAATGGAGGTCCCGCGAGATCAGATGTCGCTCCTCGTAGATAACGGCCTCTTCGATTCGGCCGAGTTGCTGGTACTACTCACCCTTGAATTTCTTAAATTTATACCATAATCGAGTTAATTAAGGCATAACAAGATGCACTTCTCCGGTTGCTTCGAATTCAAATTGAAATAAGCGCGATGGTTTATTTTTTAGCGTTCTGCGACTGATGGTGAGGTTTTCTAAGAGATTTCGAGGAATTAATGMAATGGCATTTTTAAAGTACATAGTACATGCCCTAGAGTCAATGTAGGTATCGGCGAGTATGCGGCTGGAATTTTGAGTCATAGCTATGGGCTATAAATATTTACTGAGAGTAATTAGTCATGATTTTCGTTATCTTTGAGACCAAACATGGTCGATATGATTACGATTTTTTATGAAAGGTAGAGGGTTTTAAGAGATGAACCTGATATAATAGATAGTTAAAGCAATAGATAGTTAGAGCAAGGGCTGGCCAAATATAAAAGAAAATTGCTATGAATCTGAACAGCAAGGCTACAAACAAGTTTGGAAACGGTGTAGGCATTCCATTTTGCAAATAAGGCATAGCTTGCTATTGAAATAATATTTTTATTCCCATTCTTTCCATCTAGTTTATCACCCACTTGTATTTTACGTTCTTGTGAGATATACACAAGGATTGCTATGTCACCAGAAACTTGACCAGGAGACCTGTTTCTTATTGTGTTCCCATTCCCATTTTCATTCCCGTTCCTGTTCCGGAATTACATCAATTACCAGCACATTACAACTGAATCTTATATGCATATTATACGTGGGTGTCTATCCTCTTTTCTTGTTCTGTTCCCATTTCCCATTTCCTGTTTCTGGTAACATAGATGGATGGTTTCTGCTCACTACTGTAATAATCTGCCAGATGAAGAGTTCGATAAACCTGTGCAAGAGGAGCAATACGAA